>JAMXDE010000073.1:0-167889 GCA_026770025.1 Craspedostauros australis | reverse complement strand
CTGGGATCATGGGCTTTGGGCGTACCTTGTCGGTATACCCTTGTCCATCTCGCGTGGCTGTCAAGATTTTGGACGCCGGTGATGGTCGTGAGGATCGCCTGACGGGAGGTCTGGGGTTGCTGATTACCGCTCCACTTGCGATCTCTGCTTCCACATCGATCACGCTTCCTGGGTCCTGCGATTCTTGGTCTCCATCGCGGCACACCTCTGATTCAGATTCCAGATGGCTGGCTTCTTCTGCGGACATCTTTTCGTCGAAGTATCCGTCGGGGATCTCGTCCAGGAACCTTCCTTCTGGTGTCTCTCCCTCTTCGAGACTGGGACGGTTGTCTTCGAGGGATGGTATTCCATTGACCATCTCATCGTCGTCGGTGGGAGGAAGAGGCTCGTTCGCGAGTGCCTTCTTCTCTCGTGCGAGGTTGATGGCGAGGGTGTCGCTTTGTTTTCGGACCATTCGTGCCTTCCTTGCGCGTGCGAGGATGATCGGGATCCGGTTCTTCCTCACCTTGAAAAAGTGGCATATGGATGGCTTCCGCATGGTTGCGCGGTATTCGTCAGGTGGTTCGCCCCATGCGCCGTCTTGAGCGGGGTAGAAGCACTGACCATCGGCTATGGCGATGCTGAGGACCTCGGTGGTTTGGAGGTCGTTATCCAGGTATTCGGAGAGGGTGAGAGGGTAGATGGATTGTTTCTCCACGTGGGAAACACGGCCGGCTGGTGTGTTATCGTTTCCCTTTGTGCAGAAGATTCGGACTCTGCGGCCACTGTATCCGACGACGATTCCTTGGAAGGGTCCCTTCTTTCCTGCGGGATATAGCACCCTGGATCCGGGGACGGGGCATTGAATGCCATCGTAGAACGGGGTGTACTTTGGGAATGTCATCTTGCGTGTCCTCGTCTGGAATGGGGAGAGGTTGTGTCCGGGGTCCTGGTTGTGGCGGCTCCGTTTTTGTGGTGAGGGCATGTTCATGTCGCGGAATGCGATAGAGGGTGCGGTCGCGTTTCGTGCCAGGTCTTCTTGGAGGTCGGCAATCAACATGTCACACCTGTACGTTTCGTGCTCAGGTGTGACGAAAACCCGAGGTGTCAGGCCCGTGTGGAAGGAAGTTTCACAGTTATCTTCTTCGATGGCTGGCATGGTGGCTCCAGGTGGCGGTTTCCGGAATTTGGTCGCTGTGGCGACGTGTGATTGGTTCCTTGGCATGATGGGTCCTGTCTCCAGCATGTCTCTTGGGTAGTAGAGGACGTCGCTTCCACATGAGGGGTTGATACTCGAGAATGTACTGAATTCGTCGGTGAGGGCTGATGGTGGTGTGTCGCCACGCCGGATCAAGAATTTGTCGGTTGGCGCGCCGGCTGGCCCGTGGTTCTGATTCGTGGTACGGTTGTCGGTCATGTCGTATACGACACTGGAATTTCGCGTCTGTTGGCGGTTGGGCGAGGCCGGTGTGCTCTTGGTGCGCTTGATGGTTCTGGGTGATTTCCTTTGTGCCGTTTCGAGGGGGTTCGGTTCTCGTTGGGTTCTGGTTAGCCGAAGGGTTTTTGAAGTCGGACTGTACTTCATGGAGGTCTGTTGGTACCTTGCCATGTTCACGCTCATAGTGTGTTCTTCCTTCGGTGGTGATGGTTCTTGCGTTTCCGTGGCCATTATATCGGGATCATCGTCTGCTCTGGTCGTCCTGTTCTTTGTTATGGCTTGTGATATGGTTTCGCTGTGGTATCCGGACTCATGGATTGAGTTCCGGAATATCGTTCTCGACGTGATGTGGTGGAATGGTGTTTTGGAAAGGGGCTTGGTGAGTATGTCGGCAATGTTGTCGACTGACGCAATGTGGGCGAACACGATGATTCCAGCGGCGATGCATTCCCGGATTTGGTGGAAGGCCAATGAGCAGTGTTTCTTCTTCAGCGTTGAGGATGGAACCGTGGTATTGAGTACCACTGCTTTGTTGTCTCCGAGCATGATTGCGGGTCCGTCGATGGGAACTCCGAGGTCTCTCAGCATGTAGCGCAGACCTGTGACCGCCTCGGTAGCTATCCTGGCGGCTACCAATTCGGATCCGTAGGTTGATGTCTCCACTGTGTTTTGTCGCTTGCAGATGGTTTTGACGATGGTGTTGTTGATCAGTAGAACCACGCCCGTCATTGATTTCCGTGTGACCTGGTCATGGCCATGGTCGGCGTCCACGTAACACGTGATTTGGACCGGTTTCCCTTTTGGTGTTGGTACTGATACGGGGGTGACCTCTGATGCGGTAGGGTAGAATTCTCTCCAGTGGCTTGAGAGGGTGGTGTCGATGTTCGTGTGGTCCACTGGGTTGGGGTCGCAGAGGATGGCTCCCCTTTCTCGACCTTTGAGGTATCCAATGATACGTTGGATGGTCAGGAGATGTCCTTCCCTTGGTGCCATGGCGAACCGTGCCATCGTCGTCGTGGCGTATTGGATGTCCAGCCTCCTGAGGGTCACGACCCAATTGAGGCAACCCAGTATCGATCGGTAGGTCCTGGCGTCTTCAGCGCTTGTGAAGTCCGAGGTGTCGCTTTCCGGGTGGCATGCTTCTACCATGGGGGTGGATGCCTTTGGGATTGTCTTCCCTACTAGTTGCTCCACTCGTTTGATGACGTTTCCGATATACGTCTGGGCAGAGAGTCCGATGTTGACTCCCCTGTCCTTCCAGTTCTTGGGGAGGTCGACGATGTTCCCGCCAAGGTAGTACTCTGGGTCACCGCATTGTTTCATGGTGTATCGTTTCTTGAGGTCATCGATGATTGGGATGGGGTCTTTACTGAAGACCAGTACGTCATCCACGTATGTGGTGATCATCTCGTAGTGGTCGTCGGCTTCTCGGGTGTAGATGTCATTGTCGGCCTTGGAGGGTAGGAATCCCATGGTTCGAAGGGTGTCTGCGAAGTGTTCGTGGAACCTCGCACTTGATGTCCTCAGGCCGTAGAGTCCCTTTTGGATGATGAGGGGTTTGCCTTCGAGGTCGCCAAATTCAGGGCCTGCTCGGATGTAGCATTTCTCGAGGGTGTCGGCGTATAGGAACGCGTTCCCTACGTCGCCAGCGTATGCTCTCAGTCCGTTGGCTGCTGCGATGGCGAAGGCGATTCGGATGGTGTCTGATGCTACCACCCCTGAGTATACGTCTTCTGTTGGTGGGGATGTCTTGTTCCCGTTTGCCACCAGTCTCGCCTTTCGACGTAGGTCGAACTTCACGTCGTAGACGATGTGGTATGGGATCTTGGTGTACCCATCGAGTGCTTCGTTCGGTCTTGGTTGTCTGAAGGTCCCCAATCGTTTGATCTGGTCCAGTTCCTTGTTGATGGCTTCGCTCCAGAGTCCGTTTCCGTTGAGCCTGTCGATAGCCATGGCGTGTTTCAGGCTGTTGGGTACCAGGGTGCCGAACTTGTACTTGTTTCCTGGGCGGTGGTTTGCCAGTTTGGTGGCTAGCATTGATCGCATGTGCTGGTTCCTTGCTCTGTGGAGTTCCACCCATTCGAACCCTTTCTGGTCCTGTAGGCGGTTCTGCTCGGTGTATTCGATGATGATGTCCGGCTGTTGGGCCCTCAGGTCTCCCATCCTGCACCATGATCGCGTTCCGTTCATCCATAGGATCTCTAGGATTGCTTCGGTGGTCCCGTCCTCTCGTGTCTCGTGGTGGTGACGAGTGATTCCCTTTGCCTTCCAGTTGAGGTTCCTTCCATCGAGGATGAAGTTGTCTCTTTCGGTGTACTGGTCACATTGGGCCAGGTATGCGAGTTGGTTGACTTCTGTTGCCGTGAGATTGCAGGCAAAAGAGATGGATGTCGTGTCCCATGGAATGTTCGTGTTGCACCCTGGTGGGTTCTGCCTCGGGTTCCCTGGGTGGTTTGTTAGGGTGGGTACCCTTTGCGGTGGCGCAGTGTTCACGCCTGTCGTGACTGGATCCGCTGCGATGGTCTGGATTATGGATCTGATCGTTCCATGGACGATGTTCTTCCATGGGATGCCTTTCCTGGTACCTGTTGACAAAACAGATCGTTTGTTTTGCTTGGTCCTCTTATTCCCTCCCCTTTCTTCGGGGCCGTCATCCATGCGTTGGTATGATGGTGGTCCCGACGAACACGGAAGATACGAAGACCCTGGGTCAGAGTCTCCCCTGTCTGGCGCATCGGGGCTCGTTCGCGGATTGTCCTTCTCGGTGGCACGCGTCGTGTGTGCCTTCGCTGTCCGTTTGGTTAGCGTTTGGGATCGGGTGACGGGTCCTGTGTTCCGTGCCTCCCCTGAATCAGGGATCCCGGTGGGTCGCGTCAGTTTGTCGGTCTTGTTCTCCCATGCCCGCGGGTGTGTCGTCTTGGCCGTCGCTGCATACCCTCTTTTAGGTGGGATCTTGGTCTTCCATCCTTGTGGGGTACCGGACAGTTCCAGCGGGGTCCGTGTGCTGGGGTTATCCGCCTCGGGGTCCATGTCTTGGTCGAAGGTGACACGCCTGTTGTTGTTTATACCCTTCCTGAAGGGGCGGACCACGCTTCGTACCAGCACGCGTCGAGATTCGTCATCCAGCACGTGGTATGTGAGGAAATCCCCATGGGACTCTGCCACGCCGAGCCAGTATCCTGACTTCTCCTTCGAGTTTGGGAAGGTGGCGTTGGGGTCATGGTACAAGATCTTCTCGTAGAATTGGAAGGTCAAGAGCGCAGAGATGTCGACGGTCTCTCCGTGTCGTACGGTGTACGGGATTGCGTATCGTAGGGACGGGTCTGATGTATGGTTGTGCACGTAGCACATGTATCGGAAAGCGTGGAACCATGCTTTTGGCGGTGCCCCTGTCCGGTCAATGAGTGTCGTGACACATCGCTTCATGTACAGGATGGCGTTGTGCTCGGCCGGGTTCTGTTGCTGGTTGTGCGGTTCTGTCAACCTTGATTTGATGTGGAGGTCCCTAAGAAGCTTGAGGACCTTCTCTCCGGTCTGTTCCTTCGCGTTGTCGCTGTGGAAGGCCCATGGTGCTCCCTCTGTCCTGATGAAATCCTGGAAGGCGACGAAAACTCCTTCCTTCTTCTTCAGGCCATATGCGTTGATCATGTGGGAGGATGTCCCGTAGAAGATTTGCGCCATGGAGTATCCGTCTCCAAAAGACTTGACGTTGGAGAATATGGTGTCCGTCGCCACGATCTCCCGGATTCGTTGTCGTCGCATCCACTCGAATCTGGACTTCTTGTGCCTTCGCATAGGGTAAGTGATCACTGCCCGCATGAGTTGTGTGGTTCTGGCGAGGGTCTGCTTGATCACGTGCGTGGGCAGGTACCCAAGGTATGGTCGGATCTTGTGAAGATCGATGGACTTCCATTTGGCTCGGAAAGGGAACCCCTGGTGGCTGTATTCGGTCATAGCTTCCGCAGGGTGTCGGTCCATGGTGTCCATGGGATTATCCTTTCCCGGATCATCAATCCCAGCGGGGTTCTCGCCCTTGGTGTGCCTGTGGTATTCAGGTGCGTCTCGCGGGTCTCCTCGGAGGGCGTCAACACGTGTTGCCTTGGTCACGCCGATTTCGTTGGGGATGCGAAATGTTTCCCGATTTCTCTGGAACGCCGGTTCAGATCCTACCGAGTGTAAAGATGAGATGACGCTGTCTGCCTCGTCATCCGGATCTGACACCTTGGTCGATGGAACGTTGGTTGACTCGGTGTATCCCTTTTTGTCCCTTCCTATCGCGTTGGCTTCGCGATCGATGCCCAGCTCCCTGTATAGGTGGTCGATGTCTTCCGCGGAGAGATTGTCCACCATGTCGAAAAGGGTGCCTTGGATCGAGATGGCCGTGTCGGCAGCCGATTTCGCGAACGTTACCGTGTCAATTGCATGTGACATTCCGATGAGCTCCTCGAGACTCAGAGTATCAAGGAATGCGTCCACCTTGGGGTACTCCTCGTGTACACGGTTGGGCTCTCCTGCGCCGTGCTCGACTGGGTGACGGGCGTTGGGTTCCATGGGTTCTCGTCCTTCCATGGGAATATCCGGGATACCGTCCTTGGGTTGGCGTGTCCCGGGTTCCATAGGATCTTTCGATGCGTTGTGGGCGCTTGAATCCATCGCTCCAGCGTCATGCGGTGCATCAGGTTGGTCATTCCAGTTGACTACCTTATCTCCTCCGATTGGGTCCCTGGTAAGGTAGCAACCCATGGGCACGTTGCATACGTGTCCTCCTTGGTGATCCGAAGGGTTCCATCCTTGCTTTGGGGTGATGTCATAGGTGGGCAGATCCCCATCGTCCTCCATGATGGGGAAGACGTCGAATGTCATCAGCGCGTCTCGCATCTCCAAGTTGATCGTCGTGTCTTCGTCGGGCATTAGGCATTGTCGGCCTGTGCCTGGTGTCGCGAACGATGCCCGGTGTTCCGACGAAACCGTATCGAGGACGGTTCCACTAGCCCGAATTTGGTGGTCGGATAGCAGCGTCACCCGACTGTCGACGTTCAGAGCGGCTTCGTAGATCCGGAGGATCACTTCGTTGCCTTCCCTGGTTCTGGCCTTTATACTTGCGTCTACCACCGCGAGGTTGTTCTTCCTCATCGTGCTGGCCACGGCACCGACGATGTTGTACGTCCGGTGCGGGTAGACGTAGTCAATCTTCCAGACCCGGTCCTTGTTCCCGATAACGCAGCATTGTGCGCCTCCGTCACATACCGCGTATGTTTGCGGTGAGAAGGTCGCCAGGTTGATCAGCTGTTCGGGTACTGACTGGTGTTGGTTGGATTCTGGTGGGTCGACGGGGATGGTGGCGTCAGATGAATCACTCATCGTGATCATCTTCACGAGCCGGTCGTCGCCGTTCTCCTCGTGTCCTCCATAATCCACCAGGAACTTGGCAAGCTCCGAAGCGTCAATCGAGGATAGGTCCGATCCATCCTCGTCCTGGGAATCGGATCCCTCGGTGGATCCTGTGGTGTACCTGGCCAGGTTCGCGTGGGTGACACCTCCATACTGTTTGTGTGGCTTGGTTTCCTCCCCTTTGTCTGGGGGCTTCACGCTGGCAGGTGGTTGGTTGTCATCCTGCTCCTTCTTGCTCTCGACGCGGGTGAATCCGGATCCGTTCCGGTCGTTGTTGCGGCGGGCCCAGCGGAGGGAGCTGCGGAGTTTCATGATCACTCGGCGGACCTTTTCGGGTAGTCCATCGAATACTTCTTGTGAGATGAAGGTGGGATCCTCCTGTAGTTTCTTCGAGATGGCATTGATGACCATCTCGGTGTTGGATTCACCTTGGTCTTGGTTGGCTTCGGCGGTTGCCTTGAAGATCCTGCGTTTGCCGGATCTTGATCCCCGTTGGTTGTTGGCTACCGCATTGTCCCTGGCGGACTCGGAGATGAGGTACATGCAGGTGGCTCCCATCGACTGCATGTCCAGGCTTCGCTCGATGCTCCGGACCATGGTGCGAACGTTGATGTCGTCGCAACCGATGAGGTGGTTAAGGAGCGTACGGCGTTGTTGCGCGTCGGAGACTTGTTGATCCGGGTTGGTCGCCAGGAAATTCACGTTCGCGAATATATCCTGGATTTCCTTTACGTAGGATCCCAGGTCCTGTCTGCTGGGGTTGAAGTCGTGTACTCTCTTCATCAGAGAGTCGACCTCCATTCCTCTGATCCAGTCGTTATCGTAGGTATTGAGGAGTTCATTCCAGAATAGGATACCGTCCTCGGTGAGGAGTCCTCTGGTGGCGAGTCCATGTGCTGGGCCGCCGGCGAAGACGGAGTATAGTCCCGCGAATAGGGTCCTGACGTCGCTCGCGACCTGTTCTGGCGAGGTGGTAGTTGGCACTCCTGTCACCGGGTCGATGTGGTCCTTGATCGCGTGGATTCCTTGGGAATGGTATCGGTGCCGGAACTGGTCGTTGATCAGGTACGCCATGTCGTTTCCAAGGAGGTGGGCATGGATTTGGTGTTTCACCACTTGGAAGGATGCCGCATCACTCGTGAATTTGACGGAGTCAGGGATGGGGCGTCGCTTCGTTAGCTTGGCCTGGGCGACCGGTGGTTCGCTGCGGGTGGATCCTCGATGGGGTGCATACCCGGGTTCGTGTCGCCCGTGTGGGGTGTTCGGGCCCATGTTGCGAGGGTCATGTCTTCCGAAACCTCCATTGGGATCGGTTGGGCGGTACCCATACGCGGGTGGTCGTGGTGGATACCCGGGGTGAGGGGGTCCAACAGGGGTGAAGGCTCCTTGCGGCATTGGAAAACCTCCGGCTCCATGGGGAAAATGGCCCATGGGGATAGGGATTCCAATGGGCGGGAATCCTCCTGGGTGAGTTCCGTGGTACATCGGAAGCGGTGGGCCATGAGGGAATTGGTTTCCCATGTTAGGGGGATGCCCATACGGGTTATCGTCGTTGTGTCCATGGTTAATTGGCGGTCCATGGTTGTCACGGTGCGGGCGGTTTGTCCCATGGTTTGCGGGTGGGTTGCCGGCAGGGTTTCGGTTCACGGGTTCGTGCCCGTTGTCGTCTCGATAGTTACCCATGCCGTGTGAGGCTGGTGTATCCGCAGAACCGTGGTAGGGATGCGGGTTCCGATCGTGGGGTGGGCGGTTCCCGTCGTTCTCTGGGTAGTTCATCCGGGGTGCGTTGGTACCTCCTGGGCCTCCGGCGGTCGTTTCGGGGGCGAAGGTTACTACCTTGGCGCCGGTTGGGTTGCGGTTGTAATCGCCGATCGTCGCAGGGTCTACGTTGGGGAAGAGTCGGTTCCGTCCTGTGGGGCCGCGGTTGTCGGGTACGTTTACGGTTTCGTCGTTACCAGGGTGTTGGTCGTAGTCAGTGCCTGGTTTGGGGTCTTCGTTAGGCGGAGTGGTACCGCGGGTGTCGATGATCACTGGTGACGTGTTTTGTGATCCTTGCTTGGCGATGCTGGAGAGTTGGGTTTCGTTCTGGAAGTTAGGTGGGGTACGGTGCGTTGTGTTCCCACCAAGCATGAGGGAGAGCCCAGATGGGGTTCCTCCTTGGTGGCTGTCGTTGTCGCGTCCGGTTCTATGGGTAGATGCTTCTGACCCAGATGAGATGCTGGTCGCGGATGCGTTGGAGAGTGCCTTCTTGTGTTCCCCGATGGCATTCAACCAAGCTTGGTTGTGGTGGCGTTTGCCGCATCGTTCGGAACGGTTGAAGTCTGCCATGGCTTTGGCGGTGGTGTCCGTGTCGGTGAACATCGCGTCAAGGGTGGATTCGAGGGTGGATTCCTCTTCAACTTCGATGGATCTGATCCATTCTCCGATGTGGTAGATGAGGAGTCCTGTCTCGTAGTTCCTTGCAACGTCGTCCGGGTGCTTGAGGTTGAACATGATTAATGCCGGGTTCATGTCGGTGGCTTCTTCATGGATGGTGACCAGCAGTTGGGAGATGGTCTTCTCTTCTGCGAGGGTCTTGGCTGGAAAGAGATCAAAGATCATGGCGGTTTCGATGCTGATCCGGAACTCTTGCTTGAGTTCCGTGAACGCGTTCCAGGTAGTCTTGTGGACGTGGCGCACGATTTCGGCTTCGTTGGTTCTTTCCTTTCGATTCCATGCGTCCACGATGATGGGGTGTTGGAAGGTGACCTCGATGAAGTCGACTCCGATGTCCACGAAGGAGAGCGAAGACGGCCCAGTCGTGGGGTAGCCTGGCGTGCCATCAAGGATGGCAGAGAGGCTTGGGTCCTTCGGGTCCGCGGGAAGGGTCTCGAAGGCTTCGGTCCTGTCTCCTGGGCTCCTCTTGGGAGGTGGCCGGTTGGAGAGTTGGAGGCGGTTGGTGACGGTCATCTTGCAGAGGTCTAAGAGCTTGACAATCTTTTGCGACTGTTAATCTAATAGAGCCCAAACGTAATGGCTGTTGTCTTGTTGGCTGTTCTTTAGCTGTAGGCAGAGGCTTGACTGGCAAGCGATCCGGACGAGAGTCTTCTGTTCCACAAGTAGTCAATTTAGAATACTGGTAGATGGTGAAGAAACGTGCGGATTATGAGATTAGTGCTATGGTTCTTCTCTTCGAGGGGAATCTCCTGTGGTGTCCTGTTTGACAATGCGTGTGGGTTGTGTAGCCCGAGTACCGTGGGTCGAGATCCGTCGTCTGGGTTCTGTGAGAGACAATGGGCGATGATGCCCGTAGTTGTGGCTTTGGTTCCGTGCGTCGGTGTTTTGGCGACGGCGGGTGTCAGAAACTTGGTTATCGGAACCCCATTGGTTCCTTGACACGAATTCCGAAGATCCGCTTCAAGGTTCTGGATCTGTCTCCAAACGTGGGGTTCGGCGAAGTGTCCGTTCGATCTACTGGAATGCCTACGAGTCGGATGATTCGTAGTCTCTCTCGCTAAGGTGGTTACTAGTTTAGCTCTATTAGATGCTGTTGATGGTGACAATGATGATGACGACGATTGTGGTGTGTGTGAAGCCAACGGGGGAACTTCTGCCGCACACGATTTGCGTCATCGTGGATCCAAGACAACATCAAACCAAAATTGGATACATGTACCAAACACAAGGTAACCAATTCAGATACCTTGAGTATCTCTGTATGAGTCGATACCATGGGACGAAACCGAACACGCGGAAACTTCATGTCTTTTTACACGCGTCTACGGTTTGGACAGACGGTCAGACGAACCAATCCTGCATACAATCTTGGCAACGTGGCCACAAAATTCATGCAAGAGTTCGGTGATGGTGACGATGGCGACTGACAACTTTCTCTGTACCTTCTTACCTCTTTACTAATCATATTAGTCACAAATACTGGTCGGGGGTTTGTCTTCGGACAACTCACAAATAAAGAACAAGAGCTCCGACCAGGGCACACAACAACGGGCCAATACGTCTACAGTAGTTACTTGTGCACTTTGACAGATTAAGAGTTGTGATCTACCATCAAGCTTATCACATTACAATACCAACCACCATGGCAAGACCAATCAACAACCGTACCTGGACGACCGTCATCAAGGAGCTCATTGAGCTTGTTGAGCTCGAAGACGATGACATGGAGTTCATCCGCAAGAAGCTTGGCAGGATCGAACGCGCCATCCAGAGTCCGGAGAAGAACATCATCCAGGTGCTGTCTCTTTCGCCAACACTCACCTCAATCAACATTGAGAACATCCTCCGCATCTTTGCCTTTGCCAAGGAGCGCCAGGTTGATCAAGCTACTGACTGGGACGCAATCAACAAGTTCATCAAGTCCTCTGGGTACACAGTGCCCTCCATCAAGACTCCCGTCGCGCTCAAAGCCATCCAGCTCCAATTGGAGGCGGATATGAAGGCAGCAAGCCGCAAACTCACTGAGGCTGCAAGCCGTGAGGTCGTGGTACATTCGCCACGGCGCCAGCAGGAACTTAGTTGATCACCATCGACGCCAACCGGATGGAAATACGATAAGATCACCATGCCGGAGGCTGAGACATTCAGTGGTCTCAACATCGAGTGGTACCAATGGAAGACGGACTTCATGCGACAGCTGGTCACCTCCAAATTCGCGGACTACATGCTGCAAGAGAAACCATCGCACTACCGCGCATCAGTGGACGCTCAGTTCTACGCAGTGCTCCGCTCCAAAACCTGCAAGGGAGACGCGCAGTACATTGTCACAGCAGAGGAACCCAGCGGCCACGCCGCCTTCCAATCTCTCATTTGCATCTACGAGTCCGCCGAGAATCAGGCCGGCATCGTGGCAGAGGAGGAGGCAAGACTCTCCAAGCTCATATACTCTGGCAACGGTTCCTTTGGGACTTTCGTCAACGACTTCTCGATGTCCCTCCATGCAATCGAGGACAATGGCAAGCCAATGAACGATCAGGAGAAGATCGCAAGGTTTTTCCGCAGCATCCGCGACGAGCGATTTGCCAGCGTGATCACAAGCCTACAGCAGACCAAGGAGTCCTTCTCCTGGGTCCACGAGACGCTCATGCGCCATGACAAGATCCTCGCCAACGCCGACCTCGACAAGTCCCCAGGACGCAGCCGACGCATGCACCAGAAGGACAGTCGTCCCGACCGCAAGCGATCATTCGACAAGGCATCCGGCGACCGCAAGAAGTCCTCCCATTACCGCCTGCCGGACGTGGTGTTCCGCAGTCTTCCACCCGCAGCACAAGTGCTCGTGGTGGAGTCTTCACGCCACTTCCGCAGCACCGGAGAGCTCATGGGTGAGGCTGCGCTCAAACGCGCCAAGCCTGCTGAGTTCGCCAAAACCCAAGAGCAACAAGCTCAGCGCAAGTCCAACAAGCGCGCGAGATTCGGCAACAAGACCGATCGTGTCAAGAAGTACGGACCGTGTGACAACAGTACCTAACAACCACCGGCGGCCGTCACACGCCGTCAATTGGGAGTCAGCATTCGTATCAAGGATCGGGAGAATACCAAACTGGAGAGTGATACTGCGGAGAGTAAGCCGGCGGCCAGGGCCCCGGATGCGCTACGAGTGTCGCGTCACAGCACAACCCACCCACATACAGAGCACACGATTCGACGGGCAAGAGTATCGAATAGTAGCCACGGCTATATCATTCTAGACTCAGGGGCGGACGGCGACATTGTACACGAGTCTGGATGGGAAGTGACCCGACAGCATCCACAGAAGTTCCACGCTCGCGGCGCGACTGTGGATTCACCGGTCGAAGCGTTTGCAATGGTTGACGCAGTGGCAGCATACGATTCGCCGCAAGGCGGAGTGATTCTCATCAAGGCGTTCTTCGTGGCTCTTGACAAGCATCCACGGCAGATGGAGTCGCTATTCAACACGCACCACATGCGAGCCTCCGGAGTACGCGTATACGACAGACTTCGACAACACGACGGGCAGCAACGGATATCGTCTGGCGACATCAGCATCCCACTGGCGAACCATGACAGCAATACCCTACGCATCCCAATCCGCAGACCAACAGCTCACGAGCTCACCCAAGCCGCGCACATCACGATTTGCGACAGGCACCGACGCCTCAGGCGATCCCACACACATGTCGACTTCGACAAAGTATTCCAACATCTCCCACCACAAGTGGTGGCGAAGACCAAGGAAGCATCCACCCAGCTGGCCGACACACCCATCGAGGCCGAGTCAAGACTCATCCCAAGGCAGTATCGAGCACAGCAAGCAGGTGCGTTGCAACCACACCGAATCAAGGGAAGGGTGGACACAGGTCCATTTTTCTCCACGGTCCCATCCATCCGACAATACCGATGCATCCAACTCTTCACACACAGCGAATCCAAGTTCATCTGGGCCAAGCCGCTCCGAAGGGAGGCGATGGCGCCAGGGGCGCTGACGGATTTCATTGTGCAGGTCGGGGCACCGGATCTACTCATCTCGGACAATTCACAGGTTCAGGCAGGCAAGGCATGGAAGGCCATCACTACGCGCTACATGATCAAGCACTCCTTCACTGCTCCAATGAACCAGAACCAGAACCGCGCAGAACGAGCCATCGGGAACATCAAGCGACACGCATACCAGATGCTCTGGGCCGCAACTGCACCGCTCACATTTTGGTGTCACGCAGTGCAGCACGCTATCAACGTGTGGAACTACACAGCCAAAGAAAGCATTCAGTGGCGCACCCCCAATTGAGATGCTACAGGGCAACACACTAGACATCTCCATGTTCAGATTCACGTTCTTTCAGCCAGTCTGGTATTTCGAGCCGATGACGAAGTTCCCGCACCATCCATTCAAGCCTGGGCATTTCTTGGGGATTGCATGGGACCATGGGGACCCTTTCACCTATTACATTTGGTCGCCGAAAGGCGAAGACGTAACCAAGGGCACGGCCCTGGTGCGCAACATCGTAAAACCACGAATCGCGGACGACGCAAGTGCACCGCGCATTACCGACGAGGAAGTGCAACGAATCGCACGCCTCGATCTGATACACTATCAAACCAATGGCGAATCGGGACAGCGGGCACGAACCAAGACTATGCTGGCGCAGCTTGCTCGACAGGTCCGAGAGGCCATCGACGCAATTGCCGTGCGGTCAGGGGCGGCAGCTCGCATTCCTGAAACAGGACCACCGGAGGTCAGGGGCGTCGCGGTAAATGAAAACAGCACTCCCAATGAAGACCAATGGTTCGGTCAGCCAAATGTCGTCGCCGACGACAACGACGACCGCGACAGCGGGCCCACGGGCGCAATATCCGACGACGACGGGGACGATGATCGCTCCACTGGCAACATCTCGGACGAATCCGATGACTACGAGCCGGTGAGGATCCCAGATCCACCCAAGCAGCGGATTCAGGGGCGTATCGACACTCTGGCTGAGCGCGAGCATGACGAAATGTTCCAGAATCAGATCACAAAAGACGAAACGAACGATCCAGCCATCACATCTGTCGCAGGCCATTCATTCAGAGACGGACATCTTCATCTCAACGTGAAATGGGACAACGACGAGACGCAATGGTTCAGATACGATATCCTGAGGGCAGACCATCCTGAGATCGTAGCGAGATACATCATCGCGAACGAACCGAAACGGCATGACCAACACAATCGGCAATCGACAACAATGCTGAAATGGGCAAAGCACGCCGTGCGAGCGATCCGACGACGCATGCAACGCATCGAGCGCACGCACCAATTCACAATTGACGACGACGACAACATATCCATACTGAGACGCATACGGCCAGGGAAGAAGAAACCAAAGAATTACTTCTTCGCCACCATGTTCCAGTACGGAGTGGAAGTGCCATGCAACATGAAGCACGCACTCCAACTCGACGAAGCGAATGGAGATACACTTTGGCACGACGCAGCCAAGAAGGAGATCGATGCTCTCATCGAGCTCGACTGCTTCGAATTTCACCCATCCACTCATCAACCTTCCTCGGACTACCAGAGCACAAAGCTACGGCTAATCTTCGCAGTCAAACAAGATCTGCGACGCAAGGGGCGTCTGGTCGCCGGAGGTCATCTCATCGAACTCGCTGACAACATCAGAGTATACTCGTCCACAGTGAAGTCCACCAGTGTTTGGATACTCGACGTCATCGCGGACGCCAACAAGCTGAAGCAGTTATGCGGCGATGTGGGCAATGCATTCGTCAACGCATACACCAACGAGAAAATCTACGCGAGAGCCGGAAAGGAATTCGACCACCGTGAGGGCCAAACAATCGTACTCAAGAAGGCGCTGTATGGACTCAGATCGAGTGCACAACGATTCCACGCTCACTTCGCGAACACACTCTCATCCATGGGGTTCTCCCCATCACGTCACAACCAAGATGTATGGATCAAGCTCAGAGACGACACTGGCTACGATTACATCTGCACGCATGTCGACAACTTCAAGATTGTGGCCAAGGATCCCGATCAATACATGAAGTCCATCCAACAAGTCTACACGATCAAAGACATTGGACCACCCAAATACTATCTGGGCAACGACTACTCCAGGAATGCCAAGGGCAAATGGAGCGTTGGATGCAACAAGTACATCGCCAACGCGCTGGACAAAGTCAAGCGACAACATGGCAAGCTGCACGAACAGCAAGTACCGATGCGCAACAAGGATCATCCGGAGACGGACGATACCGAACTACTAACACCTGATGAACACCAGCAGTTCCAGCAGCTTATCGGCATGCTGAACTGGGTCGTTCAACTTGGACGTTTCGACGTCGCCTTTGCAACTTCTTCACTTTCTCGCTTCACTGCATCACCACGAAAAGGACATCTTGTGCGAGCACTCAAGATCTGGGGCTACCTCAAAGGAAAGTCCACACTCAGAACGCAAGTCGACTTCAGGCCCATGATACTCGACAACTTCAACTCGACGCCTTCCAACCCAGAATTGGTGGTGCAAATGAAAGAAGAGTACCCTGAGGCAGCGGAGGACATCGACGACCGATCGCCCAAGCCGATTTACCCGGAACTGCCTATGTATGCATTCGTCGATGCGGACCACGCACACGATCTCGTCACACGGCGATCCAACACTGGGATCATACTATTCCTTGGCAGGACCCCTGTGTACTTCACGAGCAAGAGGCAAACATCGGTTACCACGTCAACGTACGGCGCGGAATTCAATGCTATGCGATCAGTGACGGAGGAAATCATTGCACTACGATACGTGCTCGGATCGCTGGGAGTACGCATCAAATCACCCATGGTCACATTCTGTGACAACAATGCGGTAATCTCGAACACGACCATCGCAGACAGCCTGCAAAAGAAGCATGTGGCCATCTCATTCCATCGAGTCCGTGAGGCCGTCGGCGCCGGGATACTGGTTCCAGTACACGTCCCATCGGTCCACAACTTCGCTGATATGCTCACCAAGGCATTGGTGAGGCCGCAACTAACACTTCTTGTCACCGCTCTCTTCTATCCGGGTCTACCTCGAGATCAAGGGGTGTGGCAACTTTCTCTGTACCTTCTTACCTCTTTACTAATCATATTAGTCACAAATACTGGTCGGGGGTTTGTCTTCGGACAACTCACAATAAAAGAACAAGAGCTCCGACCAGGGCACGCAACAATGGGCCAATACGTCTACAGTAGTTACTTGTGCACTTTGACAAGGAGCACCAATGACTTGCTGGTCAAACCTGTTGGGAACACGATCGTTCAATCCACCGCCTTCATGCGTACTCGTAGTAGTACAACACATCGCGCATATCCCATGTGCGGTTCTCAGGCAACCATGTTGCCGATTGGACTCCTTGGGGGATATGCGTACATCGTGACGTGCGATGGTTGCAATTGAGATTGTGATCATCTTGGTGTTCTCCCCATCACATCATCGCTGTTGGCGTCATCATCACTTTCGTGGTTGTTTCGAGTTGACGATCAGAGATCTCATTTGAACGCCTTTCTGACGTGTCCTTCTCATGAAAGAAGCTAATGAAGTACTTCATTGACACACAGAATTCGTGGAATTGGGAACATCTCTGCACGCGCAAAAGTGGTGAAGTGAGAATCGACAATTCCCATTTGTGGTGTTCTCGTGTTCGCAACAGCGATCTTGTGGGGTGTGTCGTGTTCTGTTCCTTCTTCTCGTTGTTGTGTGCGCCAGTTCGTAGTCAGCAAAAGGAAGGATCCGCACTCTCCGGACAGCGCTGGTGCCCTCTCCCAAACCAGGGTGCGATCAAGAAGTAGACAAACAGAGAAACGAGGAGAGAAACGGGAGAACATTGAAACGAGGCAACCGCACACACTGCTCAACCCCACAATCGAGCACATCAACAACACACATGTCGTGGGTAGCTCGAACTCCACACTTCCTCGACAGTCAATCCAACGCCAATCGTTCAACGTTCAACGTCAATCGTCCAGCAACCATCGACCATCCTCCCAAAATGCCGAATGTTACGAACAAACAACTCATTGATGCTGCCATGGAAGGTGACTTGTCGGTGTTGAAGGAATGGAAGAAGCAGAACAAGACGCAGAATGAAGGAGTTGATGTCAACAAGGTTACAGACAGCCGTGGTTGGACTCCCCTTCATTTGGCATGCTTCTATGGCCGCCTGGAGTGTGTGAAGTACCTCATCGAATCATGTGAGGCGAACATCAACTGCAAAGACAACCGTGGTTGGACTCCCCTTCATTGGGCATGCATGCGTGGCCGGCTGGAGTGTGTGAAGTACCTCATCGAATCATGTGAGGCGAACATCAACTGCCAAAACAACGATGGTCACACTCCCCTTCGTTGGGCATGCATGCGTGGCCACCTGGAGTGTATGGAGTCCCTCATCAGAGGACTTTCGCCTTCAGCTCACCCACAACTGCAACAACTGCAGCAGCGCTTACAGCAAAACGAACAAGGAAATGAACAACCACAAGAACAGTTGGGACAGCAGTTGAAGCGCAAGAGGCAAAAAGAATGAACACAAACACAGCAGCAACAAGAGGACCAACATCAACATTGGAGAAGATCGGCCATATCCTTCCAAACCGAGGACAGGACAGACACCATCTTCTTGTGTGGACAGGGCGACCAACAGCAACTAACCAAGGCAAACGCCCAAGCCCTCATCATCACACTCCCATCCATTGAGACACTGATCGACAAAGGAACCCAACTTCACCGCGCGAATGATGACGCTCACGGTGGAACTGAACCCATCCAAACAACCATCCCTCTTCCCAATCTTCAACCAAAACACATCCGATACGTCCTCCAATGCATCTACACAGCCAAGATATCCTTCAATGACAGCGCTCGTGACGACGCTGCTGCTCACACCGGCACTCATGTTGGCGCTCACACCAGCGCTCACCACGATGTAGACGCCTCTCACGAGCCAACTCCCATCCTCACTGGGCAGGACGATCGGCAACAGCTGATCCTTGTGGCCAACGAATTCGGCTTCTGGCTACTCAAGCTTGTTCTTGAAGCAGAGTTGGCCCACAAGCATCTCACAGAGGACACCACGATAGATGCGTTGATATTCGCTGATCAACACAACTGCGTGGTGTCGAACGATACAGCAATGAGAATGGCAGCTGAAAGTGAGAAAGATATGTTCACTCATCTAGATTTAAGCAAACTGATTCTACAACCCCAATTGATGACGGGGATCCAGGTGTTTTGCAGTGGGAGAGCCAAGAGTGATGGTATTGATGACGAGTACAGTTGTATGTTCATGGTGGACCTGTACAAGGTTGTAGACGAGGATGAGGGCACAGTACTATATCTGCGTGTCCAATAGAACGCTGTGATGAAGTGACCAGATGTTTGAAGAGATTGCAGGGCTGGATACTGCTCCCATGCTGCCTCCTCCTTGTCTATGACTTGTCCGGTCCGCTCTCGACAGTACATACGCACACAGGGATGCTGCCGATGCCATTCCCAAGCAGATTGGACGTCTGTGGTTCCATCCGCACTCTGCCATGAGCATCGTTGTTGGTTCATTGCGCAGACAATGGACACATGGCAGCACCATTTTCACAAGCCGTGCGGTCGTCACAGGGCGGTCGTCACAGGGCGGTCGTCACCATGCCGCCGGATTCGCACACAGAGCATTCTACTCCAAGTCACACTGCCAAGCAGATCCAAAGCGACAGTGCCGGTGCCAGCCGATCCAAGTTTCTGGAAGAGGCAATCTACGAAGAGCACATGGCGAACAAGGCAGAGGGAAATGATGAGAAGCCGCGAGGAGCATGGTTGCTGCGCGGTTCTATCAACCGTCCCGTATCACGCTATCGTTCTCATCTTTCCTGGAGTTGCACTTCCGCCATTTCGCCAACACTGCAGTCAAGCCCCTCACCAAGCCCCAGGAGGAGCGATCACTCGTTGTTGAAGCAACAAATTCCGGGGTCACCATCCATTCCAATCTTCGAAGCGACCAGTGCCAGTGTGGCGGAAAGACAGGAACCGACGAGCCAGCCCAGTCCAACCATCCAGAGAGCTTGACGAGCAACAGAAGAAACCAACGAATCAACCAACGAACCAACCAGCAACCCCATGCAGAGTGCGAGTGCAGTATTGCGGATCATGGTTGACACAGAGTTTCCGTATGGTAGAAGAAGCACATGGTCAGCAATCCATGGCCCATGCGCACCGTATACCCACATGTCCTCCTTTGTGGTACTCCCAACTTCATTTGTGAGGCGGATGTTCCTGTCAATCACCTCGGTTGAGCATCGATGCTCTGCAAGTCGTGAGCCAAGACGATGGTGCTCATGCCTCAGGATAGAATGCGCATGGTATGATATGTTGGTGATCTGTGCGGCAAGAACAGTGGAGGTGGCACGGTATCGCTCTGCTTGTTGATTGCTGAACGTGTCAACCCATCCCAATACGCAATGGGGTGTTGGTCTGATGTTGAGGACTCTTGTTGCCCACGCAGATGGTGATGCTTGCAATGTGGTGGGATGGCAACCAGCCAAGTCCAAATGAGATGGGTCGCAAGCAACAGAGGCAGTCACATCGGTGGCTTCATCGGTGGCTTCATCGGTGGCTTCATCTTTGTTCGAGGCATTGGTTCACACCTCAAGTTGGTGCTTGCGATGGCAGGTGGATGAGGGTCAACGGTATTGCAGATGCCACGATGACGCAAGCAAGCAAGCAAGGGTCATGGTACGCCTGGCGCACATGGTGGTGGTGATGACAGCTCTCTCTCTCTCTCCTTCTGTCTCTCTGTCTCTCTGTCTCCGGAGCCTTTCACGTTGTTTGCTTCGAATTGATGCGATGTTGATTGTGACTGATGTCGAGTTGTTGGAGGCAGACTCAAGGCCACAAGACCGTCCAGACCGACAAAGAAAACAAACAACAAAAGGAAGTCGTCCAAAGCAAAAACACAGACCCTCGGCCAGAATCCATCATTAGAACCACTTCTTTATTCATCTTACATCGCTAGTAGTACGTTTCAATGAAGGCAAAGAGCTCCAAATCAATCTTTCCTATTCCATCCGCCGTATTCACAAGGGCGGACAGAGCTCGACAGCAATCAGCGGGTGAGAGTGAGGGAGAGATCTACTCTACTGTACTCTACTCTATTGCGCAGGCAATGGCATAGGCGCTCGCATGTCTCGTAGAGGATAGTAGAGTAGTCTTCTTTACCATCGCATTTGCCTCCATTTGCATGCGTTAGCCGTTGATGATGTCACCTTCTGTTGCTCCGGGCAATGCTCGCAGCGTCAGCGCATCAAGGTGACGTCGAAGTCGAAGCTGAAGTGCACCGAACTCTTTTTCTTTAGTCTCGCTCTTATATCGGCATGCCAACGCATGATATCAATACTCGCCGCGACCTGTGGACAGTAGAGACCATCGCGTTGATGGTGCTCGTGCCTTCCGCGCCACCGTTGATTGTGTGGCATAGGAGCGGCCTTCCACGTAAACCCTGCAATATCCTGCATGCACATCGTCTTGGTTCAGTCGCCACACCACGCCACGTCACGCCGCGGCACCGGCGACTTCGTCAACGCCACAAGAAGATGGTCCGCAGAAGCAGCGGGATTGGAAGTGTACTTCCGTTTCCTTTCCTTTCGTGCTGCTCGATGCGGTCTCCTGGTACAAAGCTCGACACCGTAGCGGCGTTGCGGATGCGAGACCCGCTCCATCCATCCATTGCGGACGGACTACCCAGGTACGAATCGTCCGGGACCATCTTGGGCGGCACATTGCCTTACTGCTTCCAAGGCAAATACAGCTCGCCCCTCGATGCAAGGCGGAAGAGTTCGTAGCTGTAGGATCCAACGAACCCAAGGATGGCAACACCCGCAAAGATGGGAATGAAGAGATCGCGGTCAGTTTCGGATGAGCTCATCTCTTCCTCGCCGCCTGATGAGCGCTCCCTCTGCAGCCGCTGCAGCTCGTTGCGGAGCTTCGACGCATCACTGGAAGCTGTCGGTAGCTTGTCATTCGTTGACGATGTCTCGGAGCTGCCCCAACCATCGTCTTCGTCGCTGCCACCATCCGCGTCTTTGATGTTGAATATCGCGGATCCAGCAGAGTGCCGCCCTTCTCTTCTCTGCTGCTGCGCAGTCAGGCCATGGAATGGTTTGGTGCATTGCTGGTGATGGCGCAATGATCGGATTTGGAAGGCTCCCGCTTCAACCATCACGATCGCGACGACGAGGAACAGCTGGCATGACGTGATCGTGGTGACCAGAATGAGTGGCCTTGCTGTCAGATTCATCAGTCCTTTCCGAGTCTCTCGCTGTTGTTGGTGATGTTGATGCTGTTGATGGTGACAATGATGATGACGATTGTGATTTGTGTCAAGCCAACGGGGGAACTTCTGTCGCACACGATTTGCGTCATCGTGGATCCGAGACAACATCAGACCAAAATTGGATACATGTACCAAACACAAGGTAGCCAATTCAGATACCTTGAGTACCTCAAACTGAGTCGATACCATGGGACGAAACCGAACACGCGGAAACTTCATGTCTTTTTACACGCGTCTACGGTTTGGACAGACGGTCAGACGAACCAATCCTGCATACAATCTTGGCAACGTGGCCACAAAATTCATGCAAGAGTTTGGCGATGGCGACGATGGCGACTGACAACTTTCTCTGTACCTTCTTACCTCTTTACTAATCATATTAGTCACAAATACTGATCAGGGGTTTGTCTTCGGACAACTCACAAATAAAGAACAAGAGCTCCGACCAGGGCACGCAACAACGGGCCAATACATCTACAGTAGTTACTTGTGCACTTTGACAGATTAAGAGTCGTGATCTACCATCAAGCTTATCACGTTACAATACCAACCACCATGGCAAGACCAATCAACAACCGTACCTGGACGACCGTCATCAAGGAGCTCATTGAGCTTGTTGAGCTCGAAGACGATGACATGGAGTTCATCCGCAAGAAGCTTGGCAGGATCGAACGCGCCATCCAGAGTCCGGAGAAGAACATCATCCAGGTGCTGTCTCTTTCGCCAACACTCACCTCAATCAACATTGAGAACATCCTCCACATCTTCGCCTTCGCCAAGGAGCGCCAGGTTGATCAAGCTACTGACTGGGACGCAATCAACAAGTTCATCAAGTCCTCTGGGTACACAGTGCCCTCCATCAAGACTCCTGTCGTGCTCAAAGCAATCCAACTGCAATTGGAGGCAGACATCAAGGCAGCAAGCCGCAAACTCACTGAGGCTGCAAGCCGTGAGGTTGTGGTGCACTTGCCACGGCGCCAGCAGGAACTTAGTCGATCACCATCGACGCCAACCGGATGGAAATACGATAAGATCACCATGCCGGAGGCTGAGACATTCAGCGGTCTCAACATTGAGTGGTACCAATGGAAGACGGACTTCATGTGACAGCTGGTCACCTCCAAATTCGCGGACTACATGCTGCAAGAGAAAACATCGCACTACCGCGCATCAGTGGACGCTCAGTTCTACGCAGTGCTCCGCTCCAAAACCTGCAAGGGAGACGTGCAGTACATTGTCACAGCAGAGGAACCCAGTGGCCACGCCGCCTTCCAATCTCTCATTCGCATCTACGAGTCTGCCAAGAATCAGGCCGGCATCGTGGCAGAGGAGGAGGCAAGACTCTCCAAGCTCATATACTCTGGCGACAGTTCCTTTGGGACTTTCGTCAACGACTTCTCAATGTCCCTCCATGCAATCGAGGACAATGGCAAGCCAATGAACGATCAGGAGAAGATCGCAAGGTTTTTCCGCAGCATCCGCGACGAGCGATTTGCCAGCGTGATCACAAGCCTACAGCAGACCAAGGAGTCCTTCTCCTGGGTCCGCGAGACGCTCATGCGCCATGACAAGATCCTCGCCAACGCCGACCTCGACAAGTCCCCAGGACGCAGCCGACACATGCACCAGAAGGACAGTCGTCCCGACCGCAAGCGATCATTCGACAAGACATCCGGTGACCGCAAGAAGTCCTCTCATTATCGTCTGCCGGATGTGGTATTCCAAAGCCTCCCTCCCGCAGCACAAGTGCTCGTGGTGGAGTCTTCACGCCACTTCCGCAGCACCGGCGAGCTCATGGGTGAGGCTGCGCTCAAACGCGCTAAGCCTGCTGAGTTCGCCAAAACCCAGGAGCAACAAGCTCAGCGCAAGTCCAACAAGCGCGCGAGATTCGGCAACAAGACCGATCGTGTCAAGAAGTACGGACCGTGTGACAACAGTACCTGACAACCACCGGCGGCCGTCACACGCCGTCAATTGGGAGTCAGCATTCGTATCAAGGATCGGGAGAATACCAAACTGGAGAGTGATACTGCGGAGAGTAAGCCGGCGGCCAGGGCCCCGGATACGCTACAAGTGTCGCGTCACAGCACAACCCACCCACATACAGAGCACACGATTCGACGGGCAAAAGTATCGAATAGTAGCCACGGCTATATCATTCTAGACTCAGGGGCGGACGGCGACATTGTACACGAGTCTGGATGGGAAGTGACCCGACAGCATCCGCAGAAGTTCCACGCTCGCGGCGCGACCGTGGATTCACCGGTCGAAGCGTTTGCAATGGTTGACGCAGTGGCAGCATACGATTCGCCGCAAGGCGGAGTGATTCTCATCAAGGCGTTCTTCGTGGCTCTTGACAAGCATCCACGGCAGATGGAGTCGCTATTCAACACGCACCACATGCGAGCCTCCGGAGTACGCGTATACGACAGACTTCGACAACATGACGGGCAGCAACGGATATCGTCTGGCGACATCAGCATCCCACTGGCGAACCATGACGGCAATACCCTACGCATCCCAATCCGCAGACCAACAGCTCACGAGCTCACCCAAGCCGCGCACATCACGATTTGCGACAGGCACCGACGCCTCAGGCGATCCCTCACACATGTCGACTTCGACAAAGTATTCCAACATCTCCCACCACAAGTGGTGGCGAAGACCAAGGAAGCATCCACCCAGCTGGCCGACACACCCATCGAGGCCGAGTCACGACTCATCCCAAGGCAGTATCGAGCACAGCAAGCAGGTGCATTGCAACCATACCGAATCAAGGGAAGGGTGGACACAGGTCCATTTTTCTCCACGGTCCCATCCATCCGACAATACTGATGCATCCAACTCTTCACACACAGCGAATCCAAGTTCATCTGGGCCAAGCCGCTCCGAAGGGAAGCGATGGCGCCAGGGGCGCTGACGGAATTCATTGTGCAGGTCGGGGCACCGGATCTACTCATCTCGGACAACTCACAGGTTCAGGCAGGAAAAGGCATGGAAGGCCATCACTACGCGCTACATGATCAAGCACTCCTTCACTGCTCCAATGAACCAGAACCAGAACCGCGCAGAACGAGCCATCGGGAGCATCAAGCGACACGCATACCAGATGCTCTGGGCCGCAACTGCACCGCTCACATTTTGGTGTCACGCAGTGCAGCATGCTATCAACGTATGGAACTACATGGCCAAAGAAAGCATTCAGTGGCGCACCCCAATTGAGATGCTACAGGGCAACACACTAGACATCTCCATGTTCCGATTCACGTTCTTTCAGCCAATCTGGTATTTTGAGCCGATGACGAAGTTCCCACACCATCCATTCAAGCCTGGGCATTTCTTGGGGATTGCATGGGACCATGGGGACCCTTTCACCTATTACATTTGGTCGCCAAAAGGCGAAGACGTAACCAAGGGCACGGCCCTGGTGCGCAACATCGTAAAACCACGAATCGCGGACGACGCAAGTGCACCGCGCATTACCGACGAGGAAGTGCAACGAATCGCACGCCTCGATCTGATACACTATCAAACCAATGGCGAATCGGGACAGCGGGCGCGAACCAAGACTATGCTGGCGCAGCTTGCTCGACAGGTCCGAGAGGCCATCGACGCAATTGCCGTGCGGTCAGGGGCGGCAGCTCGCATTCCTGAAACAGGACCACCGGAGGTCAGGGGCGTCGCGGTAAATGAAAACAGCACTCCCAATGAAGACCAATGGTTCGGTCAGCCAAATGTCGTCGCCGACGACAACGACGACCGCGACAGCGGGCCCACGGGCGCAATATCCGACGACGACGGGGACGATGATCGCTCCACTGG
This sequence comes from Craspedostauros australis, assembly GCA_026770025.1. NCBI lineage: Eukaryota > Bacillariophyta > Bacillariophyceae > Mastogloiales > Achnanthaceae > Craspedostauros > Craspedostauros australis. The sequence goes on along the minus strand of JAMXDE010000073.1, from coordinate 142,451 downwards.
CAACATCTCGGACGAATCCGATGACTACGAGCCGGTGAGGATCCCATATCCACCCAAGCAGCGGATTCAGGGGCGCATCGACACTCTGGCTGAGCGCGAGCATGACGAAATGTTCCAGAATCAGATCACAAAAGACGAAACGAACGATCCAGCCATCACATCTGTCGCAGGCCATTCATTCAGAGACGGACATCTTCATCTCAACGTGAAATGGGACAACGACGAGACACAATGGTTCAGATACGATATCCTGAGGGCAGACCATCCTGAGATCATAGCGAGATACATCATCGCGAACGAACCGAAACGGCATGACCGACACAATCGGCAATCGACAACAATGCTGAAATGGGCAAAGCACGCCGTGCGAGCGATCCGACGACGCATGCAACGCATCGAGCGCACGCACCAATTCACAATTGATGACGACGACAACATATCCATACTGAGACGCATACGGTCAGGGAAGAAGAAACCAAAGAATTACTTCTTTGCCACCGTGTTCCAGTACGGAGTGGAAGTGCCATGCAACATGAAGCACGCACTCCAACTCGACAAAGCGAATGGAGATACACTTTGGCGCGACGCAGCCAAGAAGGAGATCGATGCTCTCATCGAGCTCGACTGCTTCGAATTTCACCCATCCACTCATCAACCTTCCTCGGACTACCAGAGCACAAAGCTACGGCTAATCTTCACAGTCAAACAAGATCTGCAACGCAAGGGGCGTCTGGTCGCCGGAGGTCATCTCATCGAACTCGCTGACAACATCAGAGTATACTCGTCCACAGTGAAGTCCACCAGTGTTTGGATACTCGACGTCATCGCGGACGCCAACAAGCTGAAGCAATTATGCGGCGATGTGGGCAATGCATTCGTCAACGCATACACCAACGAGAGAATCTACGCGAGAGCCGGAAAGGAATTCGACCACCGTGAGGGCCAAACAATCGTACTCAAGAAGGCGCTGTATGGACTCAGATCGAGTGCACAACGATTCCACGCTCACTTCGCGAACACACTCTCATCCATGGGGTTCTCCCCATCACGTCACGACCAAGATGTATGGATCAAGCTCAGAGACGACACTGGCTACGATTACATCTGCACGCATGTCGACAACTTCAAGATTGTGGCCAAGGATCCCGATCAATACATGAAGTCCATCCAACAAGTCTACACGATCAAAGACATTGGACCACCCAAATACTATCTGGGCAACGACTACTCCAGGAATGCCAAGGGCAAATGGAGCGTTGGATGCAACAAGTACATCGCCAACGCGCTGGACAAAGTCAAGCGACAACATGGCAAGCTGCACGAACAGCAAGTACCGATGCGCAACAAGGATCATCCGGAGACGGACGATACCGAACTACTAACACCTGATGAACACCAGCAGTTCCAGCAGCATATCGGCATGCTGAACTGGGTCGTTCAACTTGGACGTTTTGACGTCGCCTTTGCAACTTCTTCACTTTCTCGCTTCACTGCATCACCACGAAAAGGACATCTTGTGCGAGCACTCAAGATCTGGGGCTACCTCAAAGGAAAGTCCACACTCAGAACGCAAGTCGACTTCAGGCCCATGATACTCGACAACTTCAACTCGACGCCTTCCAACCCAGAGTTGGTGGCGCAAATGAAAGAAGAGTATCCTGAGGCAGCGGAGGACATCGACGACCGATCGCCCAAGCCGATTTACCCGGAACTGCCTATGTATGCATTCGTCGATGCGGACCACGCACACAATCTCGTCACATGGCGATCCAACACTGGGATCATACTATTCCTTGGCAGGACCCCTGTGTACTTCACGAGCAAGAGGCAAACATCGGTTACCACGTCAACGTACGGCGCGGAATTCAACGCTATGCGATCAGTGACGGAGGAAATCATTGCACTACGATACGTGCTCCGATCGCTGGGAGTACGCATCAAATCACCCACGGTCACATTCTGTGACAACAATGCGGTAATCTCGAACACGACCATCGCAGACAGCCTGCTGCAAAAGAAGCATGTGGCCATCTCATTCCATCGAGTCCGTGAGGCCGTCGGCGCCGGGATACTGGTTCCAGTACACGTCCCATCGGTCCACAACTTCGCTGATATGCTCACCAAGGCATTGGTGAGGCCGCAACTAACACTTCTTGTCACCGCTCTCTTCTATCCGGGTCTACCTCGAGATCAAGGGGCGTGACAACTTTCTCTGTACCTTCTTACCTCTTTACTAATCATATTAGTCACAAATACTGGTCGGGGGTTTGTCTTCGGACAACTCACAATAAAAGAACAAGAGCTCCGACCAGGGCACGCAACAACGGGCCAATACGTCTACAGTAGTTACTTGTGCACTTTGACAAGGAGCACCAATGACTTGCTGGTCAAACCTGTTGGGAACACGATCGTTCAATCCACCGCCTTCATGCGTACTCGTAGTAGTACAACACATCGCGCATATCCCATGTGCGGTTCTCAGGCAACCATGTTGCCGATTGGACTCCTTGGGGGATACGCGTACATCGTGACGTGCGATGGTTGCAATTGAGATTGTGATCATCTTGGTGCTCCCTCCATCACATCATCGCTGTTGGCGTCATCATCACTTTCGTGGTTGTTTCGAGTTGACGATCAGAGATCTCATTTGAACGCCTTTCTGACGTGTCCTTCTCATGAAAGAAGCTAATAAAGTACTTCATTGACACACAGAATTCGTGAAATTGGGAACATCTCAGCACGCGCAAAAGTGGTGAAGCGAGAATCCACGATTCCCATTTGTGGTGTTCTCGTGTTCGCAACGGCGATCTTGTGGGGCGTGTGTCGTGTTCTGTTCCTTCTTCTCGTTGTTGTGTGCGCCAGTTCGTAGTCAGCAAAAGGAAGGATCCGCACTCTCCGGACAGCGCTGGTGCCCTCTCCCAAACCAGGGTGCGATCAAGAAGTAGACAAACAGAGAAACGAGGAGAGAAACGGGAGAACATTGAAACGAGGCAACCGCACACACTGCTCAACCCCACAATCGAGCACATCAACAACACACATGTCATGGGTTGCTCGAACTCCACACTTCCTCGACAGTCAATCCAACCTCAACGTCCAACGTCCAACGTCCAACGTCTATCGTCCAGCAACCATCGACCATCCTCTCGAAATGCAGTATGTTACGAACCAACAACTCATTGGTGCTGCCAGGACAGGTGACTTGTCGGTGTTGAAGGAATGGAAGAAACAGAACAAGACACAGAATGAAGGAGTTGATGCCAACAAGGTTACAGACAGGTATGGTTGGACTCCCCTTCATGGGGCATGCTACAGAGGCAAGCTGGAGTGTATCGAGTACCTCATCGAATCATGTGGGGCAAACATCAATTGCCGAAACTACAATGGTTGGACTCCCCTTCATTTGGCATGCCGCAAGGGCCAACTGGAGTGTATCGAGTCCCTCATCAGAGGACTTTCGCCTTCAGCTCACCCACAACTGCAACAACTGCAGCAACGCTTACAACAAAACGAACAAGCAAATGAACAACCACAAGAACAGTTGGGACAGCAGTTGAAGCGAAAGGAGCAAGAGAATGAACACAAACACAGCAGCAACAAGAGGACCAACATCAACATTGGAGAAGATCGACCATATCCTTCCAAACCGAGGACAGGACAGACACCATCTTCTTGTGTGGACAGGGCGACCAACAACAACTAACCAAGGCAAACGCCCAAGCCCTCATCATCACACTCCCATCCATTGAGACACTGAGCAACTCCGGAATCTAACATCGCCACGCGAATGATGACGCTCACGATGGAACTGAACCCATCCAAACAACCATCCCTCTTCCCAATCTTCAACCAAAACACATCCGATACGTCCTCCAATGCATCTACACAGCCAAGATATCCTTCAATGAAAGCGCTCGTGACGACGCTGCTGCTCACACCGGCACTCATGTTGGCGCTCACACCAGCGCTCACCATGATGTAGATGCCTCTCACGAGCCAACTCCCACCCTCACTGGGCAGGACGATCGGCAACAGCTGATCCTTGTGGCCAACGAATTCGGCTTCTGGCTACTCAAGCTTGTTCTTGAAGCAGAGTTGGCCCACAAGCATCTCACAGAGGACACCACGATAGATGCGTTGCTATTCGCTGATCAACACAACTGTGTGGTGTTGAAGGATGCAGCAATGAGAGTGGCAGCTGAAAATGAGAAAGATATGTTCACTCATCTAGATTTAAGCAAGCTGATTCTACAACCCCAACTGATGACGGAGATCCAGATGTTTTGCAGTGGGGGAGCCAAGAGTGATGGTATCGATGATGAGTACAGTTGTATGTTCATGATGGACCTGTACAAGGTTGTAGATGAGGATGAGGGCACAGTACTATATCTGCGTGTCCAATAGAACGCTGTGATAAAGGCACCAGATGTTTGAAGAGATTGAAGGGCTGGATACTGCTCCCACGCTACCTCCTCCTTGTCTACGACTACTCTGGTGTGCTCTCTACAGTACATACATATATATATAACACATGGATTATAACTGTTAAGTCATGCGCCGGTGGCGCTTTTATTCCGCCTCGTTTATTCAACGTGTGGGCACGTTGCGGGAACGGAGGAAAGTGTTGTTGAGGTTATAGGACAGGGGCCGATTGCATGGAGTTGTGGTTGCGGTCATTCGGTGGTTGGCCGTCGTGGGGGTTGGGTGGGTTGTGTGCGGGCCGCCGGAGTCGTCGCATCCAGTTCACGAGCACTTTGGAGGCGTGCGGGCATGCGCCGCCCAGACCTTGCCGCATGGCTTGTACCCATTCTGATGTGGCGATCGCCTGGTGGTGGGGGGGGGGAGGCTGCCGCCAGAGAGGATGTAGGACCAACGGGACGTCCACGGCCGGCATGGCCTGGATCAGGTTCGCTTGCTGCTGTAGGAGGGTGATCATGTTCTCAGCTGTCTGAGCGGCCTTAGTCTCGTTCCGGTCACGCCAGTGTTCGAGTGCCGCGTGCCAGAGGATGTTGGTGACGCTGGTCTGCCAGTCTCAGAGTTGCTTGGGGGCCCGTCGGCGTTTGTGCTGGGGCATGGGAGGTGCCTGGTCTCGCCAAGGGCTTGCCCATCCGCCCCACATGATGGCTGGCCATCCCACCGCGGCTTGCTGGAGTTGGATGCGTTTGGTGGGCGAGTCTCTGATTCCAGACGGCGGGATGCCTCCGGTGGATATCCGTACTAGGGCTGTGCATAGTAGTTGCACGACGGCTGGAGGCGTGGTGGGTGGTCGCACGATAGACCGTATCTTGGAGATTGTTTTGGCCCAGATCGCCTGGCTGGAGGCGCTTTGACACATAATAATGTGGGAGTTGTCTTCTGGCTGGCCGCAGCGGGGGCATGCGTCCGAGGTGTCTTGTTGCCGTCGCTGCATATTCTTACCGCTGGCGCTTGTGCCCGTCATCAGTTTGAGCAGCGTGCGTCGCTTGCCTCCTCGCCATCGACGGGAGCAGGCGCGCATTGGTGTTCAATCCACGTCCTCGGGGTTGGCTGTCCCCCAGCGTTGGCACCATTTGCGCCGAATACCTGCGTCGTCGAGCGCTTTGTGGACGGTCCAGTAGTCAAGATCTGTGATGGAAGTAGCGCCCGCGTGCAGTACCCATCCTCCGGTTGGAATGGGCGGTATGGTCGCGCTCCACCCGCTCTGTTGCGATTGCTCCCACTGATAGCCTGCGTGGGCGTCGGCGGACACGTTCATGGCCTCCCACTCCGTGAGCTGCCGGCCAGATGAGTCGGCGTGGCCTTGCACTTCTTGTGGCCTGAAGTGAACGGCAGAGTTGCGGAGGCGCCGGACAATCTCGGTCCACAGGTCGTGGTCCGGTCGTTTGGGATCGGGCCATCGGGCTGGATCGACTGATTGCAAGGCCCGGTTGTTGTCGCAAGCGACTGTGGCCGTTCCGGTCACTCCTGCCCACTCTGCGATTGCGGTCACGACCCATATGGACATGAGCACTCCTGCCAGCTCCGCCCTGTTGGAGTCGGTCGGGTGGGACCCTTCGGGGACTTCGGCGGTGGCGATGAGCTGATGAGTGTCGTCTCCCACGTCGCTCTGTATGATGGTGGCCGCGGAGCCGTGGTTGTGCTTGGCGGATGCGTCACTGCACGCCGCACATCTGCCTTCCACGATCGACTGGACTATTTGGTGGATGTCTCCATTGATGTGGACCACTGGTAGCATTGCTCTGGCCGCTGGCCCTTTGAGTTGCAGCCAGTCTCGGATTGTGGTAGGCGGAGGTTTGGCAAGGATGGGACCGGAGGACGTGGTCGTCAGCCCAGCCCTTCGGACGGTGCGATCGACGACGGATGTGGGCGGCCCTCCTGGACGTGTGGAGACTCCATGCTGGCCTGGCAGTAGCACTGTCCCGTTTGGTAATTGAGCCGCGCGTTGGGCCGGCGCTCGGTGCCAGGCTCCCAGCTGGACCTTGATGTGCCACCCTGGTCGGTCGGTGGCCGCGAAGGTTGCCAGTACCTGCTCCCATGCTTCCCACGCCTTTTTAGTGACTGTTCCAACCTTGGGCCATGTGATGGACCCGGCGGGTAGCCGAGCTCGCTGGAGGACGCATGACCGGATCTGTTTCCCGCATGCTGTGACGATGTCAGACAGCCAAATTGCTCGGAGATACAGCCTGGCGACGTTGGCGAGTCCAAGGGTGGCCTTGTGGATGCCGGCTTGTATCGCGAGATGCATGATCGTCACATCGCCTTGACGTGGAGCGTTGACACTGTGAGACTGGTCGGTCATGGAGATGCCGAGCTGCGTTGCTGACTGAAATGTGTTCTGCCACCACGATGTGGCTGTCCAGCTCTTCCAGATGTGTTCTTGTTGTTGCAGCTGGCCTGGCAGGCCTGTCCACAGCTCGAGGTGTCGGAGCGAGGTGCGCAGCAGGCGCCCGGTTTCCGTATCTTGCTCAAAGTGGCGCATGACCATCGCCAGGTGTTCGATGGTTTGCATCGTGTGTAGGTGAGGGATGCCCATGCCCATGTCATCGGAGTGTCCAAATGCATATTCCCTGGCGATGGTCCGGGCGATGCCCATGGTTGGAAGGGCAGCCGATAGCGCCGCGCTCATCACTGTGTGCCATTGGCGCTGTGACATCGTGGTGGCTGGTGTGGAGTATGACAACGATGGCCAGAGCACTGACTTGAGGGCCACCTCCGTGTCCTGCCGGCTGATGCGGGATGTCCGGATCCGTTCTGCCCACCCTTTGGACTTCTGAAGTAGGTAGTCGGCGTGGTCGGTTTGTTTGCCGTCCCTGCATGATACCATGCCCAGGTATTTGCCGGCGGTTCTTGGACTGGATATGGTGAGGCGAATGCGTTGGCCGTCGGGAGAGTTCATGAAGACCCCGATGTTGGGGGCTGATAGGTTGTAGACCCATCTTGTCTTCTGCCATTTGAATCGGATCAGTTGCCAGAAGCTTTTGGTTGGTTCCAATGCCCCGCCCGTAGCTGTCAGCAGATTGTCCCAACGGTCCACCACGTCCTGAAAGAGCCGAGCTTGCGCGTTGGGGGTTTGTGCGGGAAGGCTTTGCATCACGTTTGTATCGTCGACGTAAGCCGTGCCGGTGATGACGTGGCTTTCGTTGGTGATGGGGTTTGGAAGACTGAGCCCATACCCGTGGCTGCGCATGCTGTCGATGATAGCAGAGCTTATCATTAACCAACCTGTCGGTGCGGATCCCAGCCCTTGAACCAGACCCTGCAGGTAGTGATGGCGTTGTGTTCCGGAGTATGATGCGGCAGATGTGCCAGCGGATGTGCGGATCCTGTGCGTCATCGATTGGAGAGTGCGCAGGGTGCTCTCGATTGGTGCTGCCGGGACTCCTTGTCGCCGCAGGGCCAGGCTGAAGACGGAATGGGCGATCCTGTCGTAGCATCCTTTGGCATCGTTGGAGCACACAGCGTAATGGAGTCCTGTTGTCCTCCCGATGTCGTCGATGAGGGTGGTGTTCAGTAAGACCTCTTGGGCGGTGTGGGCTTTCCGGCTGCCGTATTGTTCGGCGGCGATGGTATGTTGGGCTTCTGCGTGGGACCTGGCTTGCTTGCCAAGGAGGCGATTGTTCATGTTGAAGTCGCCTTCCATGAGGCCAATCGTCCTTGTCTTGGTGACAGCCAGGTTCCCCGGCTTCTTCCGCAGCTGTATGTCGATACACTGCTGCCATCTTCGGAGGCTGTACCCGGTGTTGTAGGGTATCTCCCGCAGGATGGCGTCGATGAGAGCCAGCTCTGGCACTTTGGCATTTGCTTTCCAGCAGCCAAAGTGTATCCCGGACGGTCCGGATGACGTGTTCTCCTTGATGCGTACCCATCCGCGTGAATGATCCTCGTGGTCGATGACGAGGTGCTCGCGGGGCCATGGGGTGGTTGCCGTGGGCTGCTGTAGTGCTCGAAGTACTTCGTGCGTGCTGGCTTTGATTTGCGATGGGATGACACCATGTAGGATGGCGGTAGCCGCCGGGTTGGTCCCGAATCTTCCGAGGCTGCGTTTCAGAGGCCGTTGGCACACTTCAGCTCGCCATGCTTGACTGTATTTGTCCACATTGTTCTTGCAGCAGGCTCTGGCAACGTCTTCTCCGGAGGTGAGTAGGTTGCCTTGTCCTCCGGGTCCGTCGTCGATGACGATGGATATCTGAGCGTCGTCCCCGCTAGCTTGTAGAGATCGTTTGATGCGTCGGTATGCGGCTCGGGTTTCTTCCCTCTGCAGAAGCTGTGCGCGGTACTTGGTTGGGTCTTGGCCTTTGTTGTTGACCTCTGCTTCGTCGTCAGCGAGGAACGTCCGTCGATGGTTCGCTGCGTTTTGTTTCTCTCGTTGATACGACCTCCATGCATCATTTTTGCGCTTGTGCATATGGGCCGTCGTCATGTGGATGGTGCGGACTTGCAGGCCTGCTTTTTTCTTGGCCTTGTCCACTGTTCGTCCCTTGGTGTTGTGGCCTTTGCGGCGCTTGATACTGAGACTCCAGAATTGGTGCTCCCAGTGGAGTTTGGCCAAGGCTGGTGAAAAGGGGACTGCTCCCGCTCGGACTCTCCGGCATTTGAGTTCTGCGTGGAGGATCGCTTGCGTGCGGTCCTTGTCGATTGCTTCCAGCAGCTGGGTCTGATTCTTGGTGATTGGGCCTGTGCCGATGTCAGCTCGGAGTGTTGTCGCTCGCTGCAGAAGCTGAAGTTGTTCTGCTTGTGCTGCATATGATTCCGTGTATCTGCGTACTGTCGCGGGCTGGCCGAGATGGAGTCTGCGCCCCCGGAAAGGCGTGGTGGGTTGTTTGTTGGGACCGAGGAGGCTGGCGGAGTCAATGTCCATCCATACGGTTCGGTGGTCCCAGTTGTCGTACGCCGTCAGTCCGAGCTGCGATGGCTGGATGTCTCCTGTGGCCCATATTCCGTCTATCGGCGTCCTCCGTTGGTTCCGGATCATGGTTGCATATGGTTGTGAGATATTGGTGGAGTGGTGTTCTCGAAGTCCTTCCGAGCTGAGCATCGTCGTGATCTTCGACCTTCGTATATCCATATTCATGTCGCCTCCGACAATGATGGTTTCGCCCGCTTGTTTCCATTGGGCGATCTGTGCTTGCAGATCTTGGATGAGGAGGTCGATTGGGTCGAGGTTGGACCCTCGTTGGGCAGCCTTGACTGCTTGTTGATTGTACACGGTGCCTGGTGTTTGTGTGGACTTGGTGGGGACGTAGACTGTCGCTACTCGCACTTTGATGCCTTGTTTGCCTTGGAGCAGCATACTTGCCCACCTGCCACACTGTTCGGGGTCGTTGTCGCGCGATAGCACTCGGCCTGCTGTGTTGCCGTGGACGAGAATGGCGGTGCCCCCCCCATTGTCGCGGGTTGGTGGTGGCTGTCTTGTTGTGGGACGTGCTGGCTTTAGCCATGCGTAGATGTTTTCCGCTCTGTGGACGAGCGATGCATCTGCTGGCACTTGGTTCCAGTTGAGTCCCATCTCCGTGATGAGGAGGATGTCGATTTGATGCTGTCGTATGGATTGCCATAGATCATCGTTTTTGGGTCCTGTGGCGTCGGGTGGTAAGCTGCCTATGTTCAGGGCTGCTATTCTGATGTGATTGGTCGGTTTGTTGCTGGTGTGTTGGCCGATGTGTAGTTGTTGTGGATTCGATTCATCCGATCTCGAGTTCCTGGTGTTGGCGGGTCCGTTGTGGTTCGGGCTGGACTGTGCCCGTCTGTGGCTGACTATCATGGTTGCGGGTCTCCATTAGGCTGCGGAGGGTCGCCGTCGGGTTTGCTTAGCTGACTTCGGAGTGCTTGAACCTGTGCTAGGAGTTGGGCCTCCCTGGTTTGCGGTTGGTTATACCTGGTTGCTGATCCAGTGCGCAGGATGCCTTCCCGGTTGTGTGTTTCTTGGTTGGTTTGAGTTGGTTGCTCCGCAGTGTGATCGGTGTCTTCCGTTGAGGCCAGCCTTGGGGCTACGGTGTAAGCTGAGTCCATGGACCGGTTGGTGCCGACTGTCGAATTGGGATTGAACAGGCTTCGGTTGTCGAGTGCTGCCGGGCGATGGTGGACGGGCATCATGTCAGGGATGTTTGTTATGACCACACTTGCTGGGAAGGATTCGTCGGCGATGTCACCTAGACCGTGTATGTCTGGGGATGTGTAGTCGTTGGTGATCGGGTCGAACTCTATGCCCAGGCTTGCCAGCCAGACTTCCGGGCTGAACCACTTCTCTGCCCTGTCGCCGACCTTGTGCCTGGCAACCGCCGGGAGGAGACTCATGAAGTACTTCGCATCCGAGAGGTATTCCGGGAAGGAGTGAGCGACTATTTGATCGTCGGTGCCTCGGGCTCTGTCTACACTGTGGAATATGCGTTCGCCTTCCTTGTTGGTTTCGCGGAGGATGAGCTTGCGCAGAGTGATGGAGTGGCCATCTCGTGCTTTGACTTTCTTGTCCAGGTGTGCTACCCCGTCAGAGTCAGAGTACTCGATCACTGAGAGGATTGCCTGGTGTTTCGCGAGGAGGTCTTCTCGGAATGCTTCCTTCTTTCTGGACATCTGCTCGTACTTTTTGTCTGGGAGGAATCTGAAGTTCATTGCTCCCGGTCGCTCCTCTTTGGTGTTGAATAGGGTTGCTACTTCTGCAACGGCTTCATAGGCCTGCGACCTCTCCACTTCCAGTTTGATTGCTTTCCACGGCTGCACCGTCCAATGTCGTTTCCCGTTCTTGTACTTCTCCTTGGTCTCTTCGCTGACCTGGATGATGTTCTTGATTTTCCCTCCCACCCGAATGTTGCTGCGGTTTCGTCGTAGACTTCGATTGATGACTTCGACTGTGCCGTTGACGTCCGTGAACCCTCCGGAGTAGAGCAGGAAGCCTATTTCTTTGACCTCCTCTGCCTCTTGCAATTGTGCCAGGTACAGTCCCTCATGCTCGTTGTAGTAGTACGCGTTGAGTTCGGAGTTCCTGTCTGCGGTGATATCGAACGGGTCGTCCCTGGTTGTGATGCGTACTTTTGCATACGTGATGCCAGTAGCGCCTGATGGGGCTCTGAGGCCTGGGAAGAATGTTCGGAGGTCTTCCATGCGTTCTGGTATCTGGCCGGAGTGTGCGATGTGTGGCCCGGTGTTGCTGCTTTCTCTCCATGGAAGGATTGTCGCCGATGAGTCGATGCGTCTTACTTGTCGGAACCACCTTTTGATTCTTTCCCTCACTGCTGCTGTGGTATCCTCTTCGGTTCTATCCACATTGAGTTTGATCGTGAACCTGGTCGTATGCTCGTGTCTGGGCGGGGCAATCTTCGTTTGGGACGTGTTCGATTCTTCATCCGAACTCACTGAGTTGTCGTCTGCGCTTCGCTTGCTTCGTGTGTGGGCGCGCTTGGCGGAGCTGTTTCTGGTAATGCCAGAGTCGGTTGATGAGTCGCTGCTTCTTCCTGATCCCACTGATTGAGAGCTCCCGTAGCTGTTTTGGCTGATTTCGGAGGCGTTGGTTGTGTGTCGTGGTGACTTAAACCTGGTGCGTTTGTTGGGCTGTCTGCTGGTGTAGGAGTCGCTGTCGGTGCTGAGTGATTCTGTTGTTGCATTTGCTGGCATCGCTGCTACTCTGCTTCCCGTTGGTTGGTCTGCCGTGTCATTCTGCGTTGGCCAGTCCGGTTGTAGCGTGAGGCCCTCCATGGCGTCTTCATTCGTGGGTGTTGTGTTGTCGGGCGCTATTCCGAGATCGTAGTTGGACCCCAATACTCTATTGGCTGCCTTCCACACCTTGACTGCTCTGGCGCTTTTCACCGTCCCATTGCTGTTTAGGTGTGCTTTGAACACTTCTTGTGGGTTGGTTGACGCAACGTTGATGACGAACTGTAGAAGCTTGAGCCCGGTGGGGTCTTTGTTTGGGAGTGTGATTGGTCCAAAGGAGGTTACTCTGCCATCGGCAAGATCGCGGAAAAAGTGTTCCCACTGTTTGATGGTGGGATTCTCCCTGTCTGCGGTGGCCTCATCTCTGTTGTACCATATAGCTCGAGCTCTCCATGCTGTCTTTGCTGCTCTGTCAATGGAGCCTTCTCCTGTTGCCTTGTTGTATGGCGTGATGTCGATGCCGGTCTTGTTGGCTGCGGTTTTGAACGTGCTTGATCTCGGTTTGAAGGTGATTGATACGTCGTCCGGGTCTTCCTCCATTCCTCCATCGTATGGGATGGCTCTTTTCGCTTGTCGTCTGGCTCGATGTTGGTTGCTTGTGTCGATGTTCATGGTGGGCGTGGGTTTGTCGGGTTCCTTGGTGGGTTGCTGCAAAGTTGGGCCTTTGTCATGGCTCTGCTCTTCGCGTTGGCTCGTGTTGGTTCCCTGATTCGAACTCATTTTGCTTTGCTGTTGTTTGCTGTGCGTTAGGGTATTAATTAGTTTTTATTTTCTTTTGGTTTGGTTTGTCGGAATTCCGAAACTATCTCTACAGTACATACACACACAGGGATGTTGCCGATGTCATTCACGAGCAGGTTGGACGTCCGTGGTTCCATCCATGCCCCGCCATGAGCATCGTTGTTGGTTCGTTGCACAGACAATGGACACATGGCAGCACCATTTTCACAAGCCGTGCGGTCGTCACCGTGCCGCCGGATTCGCACACAGAGCATTCTACTCCAAGTCACACTGCCAAGCAGATCCAAAGCGACAGTGCCGGTGCCAGCCGATCCAAGATTCTGGAAGAGGCAATCTACGAAGAGCACATGGCGAACAAGGCAGAGGGAAATGATGAGAAGCCACGAGGAGCATGGTTGCTGCGCGGTTCTATCGACCGTCCCGTATCACGCTATCGTTCTCATCTTTCCTGGAGTTGCACTTCCGCCATTTCGCCCAAAGCTGCAGTCGAGACCCTCACCAAGTCCCAGGAGGAGCGATCATTCACTGTTGGAGCAACAAATGCCAGGGCCACCATCCATTCCAATCTTCGAAGCGATCAGTGCCAGTGTGGCGGAAAGACAGGAACCGACGAGCCAGCCCAGTCCAACCATCCAGAGAGCTTGACGAGCAACAGAAGAAACCAACGAATCAACCAACGAACCAACCAGCAACCCCATGCAGAGTGCGAGCGCAGTATTGCGGATCATGGTTGACACAGAGTTTCCGTATGGTAGAAGAAGCACATGGTCAGCGATCCATGGCCCATGAGCACCGTATACCCACATGTCCTCCTTTGTGGTACTCGCAACTTCGTTGATGAGGCGGATGTTCCTGTCAATCACCTCGGTTGAGCATCGATGCTCTGCAAGTCGCGAGCCAAGACGATGGCGCTCATGCCTCAGGATAGAATGCGCATGGTATGATATGTTGGTGGTCTGTGAGGCAGAAACAGTGGAGGCGGCACGATATCGCTTCGCCTGTTGATTGCTGAACGTGTCAGCCCATCCCAATACGCAATGGGGTGTTGGTCTGATGTTGAGGACTCTTGTTGCCTGCGCGGATGGTGATGCTTGCAATGCAGTGGGATGGCAACCAGCCAAGTCCAAATGAGATGGGTCGCAAGCAACAGAGGCAGTCACATCGGTGGCTTCATCGGTGGCTTCATCGGTGGCTTCATCTTTGTTCGAGGCATTGGTTCACACCTCAAGTTGGTGCTTGCGATGGCAGGTGGATGAGGGTCAACGGTATTGCAGATGCCACGATGACGCAAGCAAGCAAGCAAGGGTCATGGTACGCCTGGCGCACATGGTGGTGGTGATGACAGCTCTCTCTCTCTCCTTCTGTCTCTCTGTCTCTCTGTCTCCGGAGCCTTTCACGTTGTTTGCTTCGAATTGATGCGATGTTGATTGTGACTGATGTCGAGTTGTTGGAGGCAGACTCAAGGCCACAAGACCGTCCAGACCGACAAAGAAAACAAACAACAAAAGGAAGTCGTCCAAAGCAAAAACACAGACCCTCGGCCATAATCCGTCATTAGAACCACTTCTTTATTCATCTTACATCGCTAGTAGTACGTTTCAATGAAGGCAAAGAGCTCCAAATCAATCTTTCATATTCCATCCGCCGTATTCACAAGGGCGGACAGAGCTCGACAGCAATCAGCGGGTGAGAGTGAGGGAGAGATCTACTCTACTGTACTCTACTCTATTGCGCAGGCAATGGCATAGGCGCTCGCATGTCTCGTAGAGGATAGTAGAGTAGTCTTCTTTACCATTGCATTTGCCTCCATTTGCATGCGCTAGCCGTCGATGATGTCACCTTCTGTTGCTCTGGGCAATGCTCGCAGCGTCAACGCAGCAAGGTGACGTCGAAGTCGAAGCTGAAGTGCACCGAATTCTTTTTCTTTAGTCTCGCTCTTGTATCGGCATGTCAACGCATGATATCAATACTCGCCGCGACCTGTGGACAGCAGAGACCATCGCGTTGATGGTGCTCGTGCCTTCCGCGCCACCGTTGATTGTGTGGCATAGGAGCGGCCTTCCGCGAAAACCCTGCAATATCCTGCATGCACATCGTCTTGGTTCAGTCGCCACACCACGCCATGTCACGCCGCGGCACCGGCGACTTCGTCAACGCCACAAGAAGATGGTCCGCAGAAGCAGCGGGATTGGAAGTGTACTTCCGCTCCGTTTCCTTTCGTGCTGCTCGATGCGGTCTCCTGGTACAAAGCTCGACACCGTAGCAGCATTGCGGATGCGAGACCCGCTCCATCCATGCATTGCGGACGGACTACCCAGGTACGAATCGTCCGGGACCATCTTGGGCGGCACATCGCCTTACTGCTTCCAAGGCAAATACAGCTCGCCCCTCGATGCAAGGCGGAAGAGTTCGTAGCTGTAGGATCCAACGAACCCAAGGATGGCAACGCCCGCAAAGATGGGAATGAAGAGATCGCGGTCAGTTTCGGATGAGCTCATCCCTTCATCGCCGCCTGATGAGCGCTCCCTCTGCAGCCGCTGCAGCTCGTTGCGGAGCTTCGACGCATCGCTGGAAGCTGTCGGTAGCTTGTCATTCGTTGACGATGTGTCGGAGCTGCCCCAACCATCGTCTTCGTCGCTGCCACCATCCGCGTCTTTGATGTTGAATATCGCGGATCCAGCAGAGTGCCGCCCTTCTCTTCTCTGCTGCTGCGCAGTCAGGCCATGGAATGGTTTGGCGCATTGCTGGTGATGGCACAATGATCGGATTTGGAAGGCTCCCACTTCAACCATCACGATCGCGACGACGAGGAACAGCTGGCATGACATGATTGTGGTGACCAGAATGAGTGGCCTTGCTGTCAGATTCATCAGTCCTTTCCGAGTCTCTCGCTGTCGTTGGTGATGTTGATGCTGTTGATGGTGACAATGATGATGACGACGATTGTGGTGTGTGTCAAGCCAACGGGGGAACTTCTGTCGCACACGATTTGCGTCATCGTGGATCCGAGACAACATCAGACCAAAATTGGATACATGTACCAAACACAAGGTAGCCAATTCAGATACCTTGAGTACCTCAAACTGAGTCGATACCATGGGACGAAACCGAACACGCGGAAACTTCATGTCTTTTTACACGCGTCTACGGTTTGGACAGACGGTCAGACGAACCAATCCTGCATACAATCTTGGCAACGTGGCCACAAAATTCATGCAAGAGTTTGGCGATGGCGACGATGGCAACTGACAACTTTCTCTGTACCTTCTTACCTCTTTACTAATCATATTAGTCACAAATACTGGTCGGGGGTTTGTCTTCGGACAACTCACAAATAAAGAACAAGAGCTCCGACCAGGGCACGCAACAACGGGCCAATACGTCTACAGTAGTTACTTGTGCACTTTGACAGATTAAGAGTTGTGATCTACCATCAAGCTTATCACATTACAATACCAACCACCATGGCAAGACCAATCAACAACCGTACCTGGACGACCGTCATCAAGGAGCTCATTGAGCTTGTTGAGCTCGAAGACGATGACATGGAGTTCATCCGCAAGAAGCTTGGCAGGATCGAACGCGCCATCCAGAGTCTGGAGAAGAACATCATCCAGGTGCTGTCTCTTTCGCCAACACTCACCTCAATCAACATTGAGAACATCCTCCGCATCTTCGCCTTTGCCAAGGAGCGCCAGGTTGATCAAGCTACTGACTGGGACGCAATCGACAAGTTCATCAAGTCCTCTGGGTACACAGTGCCCTCCATCAAGACTCCCGTCGCGCTCAAAGCCATCCAGCTCCAATTGGAGGCGGATATGAAGGCAGCAAGCCGCGAACTCACTGAGGCTGCAAGCCGTGAGGTCGTGGTACATTCGCCACGGCGCCAGCAGGAACTTAGTTGATCACCATCGACGCCAACCGGATGGAAATACGATAAGATCACCATGCCGGAGGCAGAGACATTCAGCAGTCTCAACATCGAGTGGT
Organism: Craspedostauros australis; assembly: GCA_026770025.1. Classification (NCBI taxonomy): domain Eukaryota; phylum Bacillariophyta; class Bacillariophyceae; order Mastogloiales; family Achnanthaceae; genus Craspedostauros; species Craspedostauros australis. The sequence goes on along the minus strand of JAMXDE010000073.1, from coordinate 125,594 downwards.
ACCAATGGAAGACGGACTTCATGTGGCAGCTGGTCACCTCCAAATTCGCGGACTACATGCTGCAAGAGAAACCATCGCACTACCGCGCATCAGTGGATGCTCAGTTCTACGCAGTGCTCCGCTCCAAAACCTGCAAGGGAGACGCGCAGTACATTGTCACAGCAGAGGAACCCAGCGGCCACGCCGCCTTCCAATCTCTCATTCGCATCTACGAGTCCGCCGAGAATCAGGCCGGCATCGTGGCAGAGGAGGAGGCAAGACTCTCCAAGCTCATATACTCTGGCAACGGTTCCTTTGGGACTTTCGTCAACGACTTCTCGATGTCCCTCCATGCAATCGAGGACAATGGCAAGCCAATGAACGATCAGGAGAAGATCGCAAGGTTTTTCCGCAGCATCCGCGACGAGCGATTTGCCAGCGTGATCACAAGCCTACAGCAGACCAAGGAGTCCTTCTCCTGGGTCCGCGAGACGCTCATGCGCCATGACAAGATCCTCGCCAACGCCGACCTCGACAAGTCCCCAGGACGCAGCCGACGCATGCACCAGAAGGACAGTCGTCCCGACCGCAAGCAATCATTCGACAAGGCATCCGGCGACCGCAAGAAGTCCTCCCATTACCGCCTGCCGGACGTGGTGTTCCGCAGTCTTCCACCCGCAGCACAAGTGCTCGTGGTGGAGTCTTCACGCCACTTCCGCAGCACCGGAGAGCTCATGGGTGAGGCTGCGCTCAAACGCGCCAAGCCTGCTGAGTTCGCCAAAACCCAAGAGCAACAAGCTCAGCGCAAGTCCAACAAGCGCGCGAGATTCGGCAACAAGACCGATCGTGTCAAGAAGTACGGACCGTGTGACAACAGTACCTAACAACCACCGGCGGCCGTCACACGCCGTCAATTGGGAGTCAGCATTCGTATCAAGGATCGGGAGAATACCAAACTGGAGAGTGATACTGCGGAGAGTAAGCCGGCGGCCAGGGCCCCGGATACGCTACAAGTGTCGCGTCACAGCACAACCCACCCACATACAGAGCACACGATTCGACGGGCAAGAGTAACGAATAGTAGCCACGGCTATATCATTCTAGACTCAGGGGCGGACGGCAACATTGTACACGAGTCTGGATGGGAAGTGACCCGACAGCATCCGCAGAAGTTCCACGCTCGCGGCGCGACCGTGGATTCACCGGTCGAAGCGTTTGCAATGGTTGACGCAGTGGCAGCATACGATTCGCCGCAAGGCGGAGTGATTCTCATCAAGGCGTTCTTCGTGGCTCTCGACAAGCATCCACGGCAGATGGAGTCGCTATTCAACACGCACCACATGCGAGCCTCCGGAGTACGCGTATACGACAGACTTCGACAACATGACGGGCAGCAACGGATATCGTCTGGCGACATCAGCATCCCACTGGCGAACCATGACGGCAATACCCTACGCATCCCAATCCGCAGACCAACAGCTCACGAGCTCACCCAAGCCGCGCACATCACGATTTGCGACAGGCACCGACGCCTCAGGCGATCCCACACACATGTCGACTTCGACAAAGTATTCCAACATCTCCCACCACAAGTGGTGGCGAAGACCAAGGAAGCATCCACCCAGCTGGCCGACACACCCATCGAGGCCGAGTCAAGACTCATCCCAAGGCAGTATCGAGCACAGCAAGCAGGTGCGTTGCAACCACACCGAATCAAGGGAAGGGTGGACACAGGTCCATTTTTCTCCACGGTCCCATCCATCCGACAATACCGATGCATCCAACTCTTCACACACAGCGAATCCAAGTTCATCTGGGCCAAGCCGCTCTGAAGGGAGGCGATGGCGCCAGGGGCGCTGACGGAATTCATTGTGCAGGTCGGGGCACCGGATCTACTCATCTCGGACAACTCGCAAGTCCAAGCCGGTAAGGCATGGAAGGCTGTAACCACAAGGTACATGATCAAGCACTCCTTCACCGCTCCAATGAACCAGAACCAGAACCGCGCAGAGCGAGCCATCGGGAACATCAAGCGACACGCGTATCAGATGCTCTGGGCCACGACTGCACCACTCACATTTTGGTGTCACGCAGTGCAGCACGCTATCGACGTATGGAACTACACGGCCAAAGAAAGCATTCAATGGCACACCCCAATCGAGATGTTGCGAGGCAACACACCGGACATCTCCATGTTCCGATTCACGTTCTTCCAGCCAATCTGGTATTTCGAGCCGATGACGAAGTTCCCACACCATCCATTCAAGCCTGGGCATTTCTTGGGGATTGCATGGGACCATGGGGACCCTTTCACCTATTACATTTGGTCGCCAAAAGGCAAAGACGTAACCAAGGGCACGGCCCTGGTGCGCAACATCGTAAAACCACGAATCGCGGACGACGCAAGTGCACCGCGCATTACTGACGAGGAAGTGCAACGAATCGCACGCCTCGATCTGATACACTATCAAACCAATGGCGAATCGGGACAGCGGGCACGAACCAAGACTATGCTGGCGCAGCTTGCTCGACAGGTCCGAGAGGCCATCGACGCAATTGCCGTGCGGTCAGGGGCGGCAGCTCGCATTCCTGAAACAGGACCACCGGAGGTCAGGGGCGTCGCGGTAAATGAAAACAGCACTCCCAATGAAGACCAATGGTTCGGTCAGCCAAATGTCGTCGCCGACGACAACGACGACCGCGACAGCGGGCCCACGGGCGCAATATCCGACGACGACGGGGACGATGATCGCTCCACTGGCAACATCTCGGACGAATCCGATGACTACGAGCCGGTGAGGATCCCAGATCCACCCAAGCAGCGGATTCAGGGGCGTATCGACACTCTGGCTGAGCGCGAGCATGACGAAATGTTCCAGAATCAGATCACAAAAGACGAAATGAACGATCCAGCCATCACATCTGTCGCAGGCCATTCATTCAGAGACGGACATCTTCATCTCAACGTGAAATGGGACAACGACGAGACGCAATGGTTCAGATACGACATCCTGAGGGCAGACCATCCTGAGATCGTAGCGAGATACATCATCGCGAACGAACCGAAACGGCATGACCGACACAATCGGCAATCGACAACAATGCTGAAATGGGCAAAGCACGCCGTGCGAGCGATCCGACGACGCATGCAACGCATCGAGCGCACGCACCAATTCACAATTGACGACGACGACAACATATCCATACTGAGACGCATACGGCCAGGGAAGAAGAAACCAAAGAAGGACTTCTTTGCCACCATGTTCCAGTACGGAGTGGAAGTGCCATGCAACATGAAGCACGCACTCCAACTCGACGAAGCGAATGGAGATACACTTTGGCACGACGCAGCCAAGAAGGAGATCGATGCTCTCATCGAGCTCGACTGCTTCGAATTTCACCCATCCACTCATCAACCTTCCTCGGACTACCAGAGCACAAAGCTACGGCTAATCTTCGCAGTCAAACAAGATCTGCGACGCAAGGGGCGTCTGGTCGCCGGAGGTCATCTCATCGAACTCGCTGACAACATCAGAGTATACTCGTCCACAGTGAAGTCCACCAGTGTTTGGATACTCGACGTCATCGCGGACGCCAACAAGCTGAAGCAGTTATGCGGCGATGTGGGCAATGCATTCGTCAACGCATACACCAACGAGAGAATCTACGCGAGAGCCGGAAAGGAATTCGACCACCGTGAGGGCCAAACAATCGTACTCAAGAAGGCGCTGTATGGACTCAGATCGAGTGCACAACGATTCCACGCTCACTTCGCGAACACACTCTCATCCATGGGGTTCTCCCCATCACGTCACGACCAAGATGTATGGATCAAGCTCAGAGACGACACTGGCTACGATTACATCTGCACGCATGTCGACGACTTCAAGATCGTGGCCAAGGATCCCGATCAATACATGAAGTCCATCCAACAAGTCTACACGATCAAAGACATTGGACCACCCAAATACTATCTGGGCAACGACTACTCCAAGAATGCCAAGGGCAAATGGAGCGTCGGATGCAACAAGTACATCGCCAACGCGCTGGACAAAGTCGAGCGACAACATGGCAAGCTGCACGAACAGCAAGTACCGATGCGCAACAAGGATCATCCGGAGACGGACGATACCGAACTACTAACACCTGATGAACACCAGCAGTTCCAGCAGCATATCGGCATGCTGAACTGGGTCGTTCAACTTGGACGTTTTGACGTCGCCTTTGCAACTTCTTCACTTTCTCGCTTCACTGCATCACCACGAAAAGGACATCTTGTGCGAGCACTCAAGATCTGGGGCTACCTCAAAGGAAAGTCCACACTCAGAACGCAAGTCGACCCCAGGCCCATGATACTCGACAACTTCAACTCGACGCCTTCCAACCCAGAATTGGTGGTGCAAATGAAAGAAGAGTACCCTGAGGCAGCGGAGGACATCGACGACCGATCGCCCAAGCCGATTTACCCGGAACTGCCTATGTATGCATTCGTCGATGCGGACCACGCACACAATCTCGTCACATGGCGATCCAACACTGGGATCATACTATTCCTTGGCAGGACCCCTGTGTACTTCACGAGCAAGAGGCAAACATCGGTTACCACGTCAACGTACGGCGCGGAATTCAATGCTATGCGATCAGTGACGGAGGAAATCATTGCACTACGATACGTGCTCGGATTGCTGGGAGTACGCATCAAATCACCCACGGTCACATTCTGTGACAACAATGCGGTAATCTCAAACACGACCATCGCAGACAGCCTGCTGCAAAAGAAGCATGTGGCCATCTCATTCCATCGAGTCCATGAGGCCGTCGGCGCCGGGATACTGGTTCCAGTACACGTCCCATCGGTCCACAACTTCGCTGATATGCTCACCAAGGCATTGGTGAGGCCGCAACTAACACTTCTTGTCACCACTCTCTTCTATCCGGGTCTACCTCGAGATCAAGGGGCGTGACAACTTTCTCTGTACCTTCTTACCTCTTTACTAATCATATTAGTCACAAATACTGGTCGGGGGTTTGTCTTCGGACAACTCACAATAAAAGAACAAGAGCTCCAACCAGGGCACGCAACAACAGGCCAATACGTCTACAGTAGTTACTTGTGCACTTTGACAAGGAGCACCAATGACTCGCTGGTCAAACCTGTTGGGAACACGATTGTTCAATCCACCGCCTTCATGCGTACTCGTAGTAGTACAACACATCGCGCATATCCCATGTGCGGTTCTCAGGCAACCATGTTGCCGATTGGACTCCTTGGGGGATACGCGTACATCGTGACGTGCGATGGTTGCAATTGAGATTGTGATCATCTTGGTGTTCTCCCCATCACATCATCGCTGTTGGCGTCATCATCACTTTCGTGGTTGTTTCGAGTTGACGATCAGAGATCTCGTTAGAGAGTTATCGCACTCAGCTCACCCAGTCACGACCAGTCCCACAAGGGAGTCATAACCTGATAGAGACACTTTTCGAGGGGCTGGATGCGAACTTCCCCCTTGGCGAACTGATGAGAATTCAGTTCCGACGCTCTGAACTGAAATGTTCTCAGCTCGTACAGTCCCGGCAAAAAATATCACTTCCACGCGTAAACAAGAAACAGCCAATCATGATGCTTCATATGTACAGTTTTGGTCGTTCTTGTCGTTGATTGATATCTATGTTCGTACCGATGCTACGCCGTATGCATTCAATTTCGAACAACAACATCCAAGAGAACAACAACGACACTCCCATCACAACAAAATTTTATATCTTTCTATTCTCTGGCCATTATCTACAATCTCAGAACAGGCATGACCAAAATAGGATGTTGCCGAACCGAAAATGCATCGAACTTGTCTAAGCTTGATACATTGGCCATAGGATAGGCTCAAATGCGCTCGAGTTAATCCATGCAGCATTATGTCACGAATCAGTCCTGTGCAATTTCTCTACTCGAGAGTCAATGCGAACTGTGACAATTGACATCGGCTGAGGGAGCTGAATGCGATAACTCTCTATTTGAACGCCTTTCTGACATGTTCTTCTCATGAAAGAAGCTAATAAAGTACTTCATTGACACACAGAATTCGTGAAATTGGGAACATCTCTGCACGTGCAAAAGTGGTGAAGCGATAATCGACGATTCCCATTTGTGGTGTTCTCGCGTTCGCAACAGCGATCTTGTGGGGTGTGTTGTGTTCTGTTCCTTCTTCTCGTTGTTGTGTGCGCCAGTTCGCAGTCAGCAAAAGGAAGGATCCGCACTCTCCGGACAGCGCTGGTGCCCTCTCCCAAACCAGGGTGCGATCAAGAAGTGGACAAACAGAGAAACGAGGAGAACATTGAAACGAGGAGAACATTGAAACGAGGCAACCGCACACACTGCTCAACCCCATACTCCAACACATCAACAACACACATGTCATGGGTAGCTCGAACAGCACACTTCCTCAACAGTCAATCCAACGCCAATCGTTCAACGTCCAACGTCAATCGTCCACCAACCATCGAACATCCTCCCAAAATGCCGAATGTTACGAACAAACAACTCATTGTTGCTGCCGCGGCAGGTGACTTGTCGGTGTTGAAGGAATGGAAGAAGCAGAACAAGACGCAGAATGAAGGAGTTGATGTCAACAAGGTTACAAACTGGGGTGGTTACACTCCCCTTCATTTGGTATGCCGCAACGGCCACCTGGAGTGTGTGAAGTACCTCATCAAATCATGCAAGGCGAACATCAACTGCAAAACCAACTATGGTTACACTCCCCTTCATTGCGCATGCTGCTCCAGCCACCTGGAGTGTATCGAGTACCTCATCGAATCATGTGGGGCGAACATCAACTGCCAAAACAACGATGGTTACACTCCCCTTCATAAGGCATGCCGCTCCAGCCACCTGGAGTGTATGGAGTCCCTCATCAAATCATGTGAGACAAACATCAACTGCCAAAACAACCAAGGTGAAACTCCCCTTCATTACGTATGCATTGATGGCCACCTGGAGTGTATGGAGTCCCTCATCAGAGGACTTTCGCCTTCAGCTCACCCACAATTGCAACAACTGCAGCAACGCTTACAACAAAACGAACAAGCAAATGAACAACCACAAGAACAGTTGGGACAGCAGTTGAAGCGAAAGAGGCAAGAGAATGAACACAAACACAGCAGCAACAAGAGGACCAACATCAACATTGGAGAAGATCGGCCATATCCTTCCAAACTGGGAACAGGACAGACACCATCTTCTTGTGTGGACAGGGCGACCAACAGCAACTAACCAAGGCAAACGCCCAAGCCCTCATCATCACACTCCCATCCATTGAGACACTGATCGAGAAAGGAACCCAACTTCACCGCGCGAATGATGACGCTCACGGTGGAACTGAACCCATGCAAACAACCATCCCTCTTCCCAATCTTCAACCAAAACACATCCGATACGTCCTCCAATGCATCTACACAGCCAAGATATCCTTCAATGACAGTGCTCGTGACAACGCTGCTGCTCACACTGGCACTCATGTTGGCGCTCACGCCAACGCTCACCACGATGCAGATGCCTCTCACCAGCCAACTCCCATCCTCACTGGGCAGGACGATCGGCAACAGCTGATCCTTGTGGCCAACGAATTCGGCTTCTGGCTACTCAAGCTTGTTCTTGAAGCAGAGTTGGCCCACAAGCATCTCACAGAGGACACCATGATAGATATGTTGATATTCGCTGATCAACACAACTGCGTGGTGTCGAACGATACAGCAATGAGAATGGCAGCTGAAAGTGAGAAAGATATGTTCACTCATCTAGATTTAAGCAAACTGATTCTACAACCCCAATTGATGACGGGGATCCAGGTGTTTTGCAGTGGGAGAGCCAAGAGTGATGGTATTGATGACGAGTACAGTTGTATGTTCATGATGGACCTGTACAAGGTTGTAGATGAGGATGAGGGCACAGTACTATATCTGCGTGTCCAATAGAATGCTGTGATGAAGTGACCAGATGTTTGAAGAGATCGAAGGCCTGGATACTGCTCCCATGCTGCCTCCTCCTTGTCTATGACTTGTCCGGTCCGCTCTCGACAGTACAAACGCACACAGGGATGCTGCCGATGCCATTCCCAAGCAGATTGGACGTCTGTGGTTCCATCCGCACTCTGCCATGAGCATCGTTGTTGGTTCGTTGCGCAGACAATGGACACATGGCAGCACCATTTTCACAAGCTGTGCAGTCGTCACCGTGCCGCCGGATTCGCACATAGAGCATTCTAATCCAAGTCACACTGCCAAGCAGATCCAAAGCGACAGTGCCAATGCCAGCTGATCCAAGTTTGTGGAAGAGACCATCCACGAAGAGTACATGGCGAACAAGGAAGAGAGACATGATGAGAAGCCACGAGGAGCATAGTTGCTGTGCAGTTGCATCGACCGTCCGGTATCGCCGTATCGTTTTCATCTATCCATGAGTTGTACTTCCGCCATTTTGCCCAAACTGCAGTCGAGACCCTTGCCAATTCCCAGCAGGAGTGATCATTCACTGTTGGAGCAACAATTGTCAGGGTCACCATCCATTCCAATCTTCGAAGAGACCAGTGCCAGTGTGGCGGAAAGACAAGAACCGACGAGCCAGCCCAGTCCAAGCATCCAGAGAGCTTGACGAGCAAAAGAAGAAACCAACAAACGAACCAACGAACCAACGAACCAACGAACCAACCAGCAACCCCATGCAGAGTGTGAGTGCAGTATTGCGGATCATGGTTGACACAGAGTTTCCGTATGGTAGAAGAAGCACATGGTCAGCGATCCATGGCCCATGCGCACCGTATACCCACATGTCCTCCTTTGTGGTGTTCCCAACTTCATTTGTGAGGCGGATGTTCCTGTCAATCACCTCGGTTGAGCATCGATGCTCTGCAAGTCGTGAGCCAAGACGGCGGTGCTCATGCCTCAGGATAGAATGCGCATGGTATGATATGTTGGTGATCTGTGCGGCAAGAACAGTGGAGGCAGCATGGTATCGCTCTGCTTGTTGATTGCTGAACGTGTCAACCCATCCCAACACGCAATGTGATGTTGATTTGGTGTTGAGGGCTCTTGTTGCCCGCGCAGATGGTGATGCTTGCAATGCAGTGGGATGGCAACCAGCCAAGTCCAAATGAGATGGGTCGCAACCAACAGAGGCAGTCACATCGGTGGCTTCATTGGTGGCTTCATCTTTGTTCAAGGCATTGGTTCACACCTCAAGTTGGTGCTTGCGATGGCAGGTGGATGAGGGTCAACGGTATTGCAGATGCCACGATGACGCAAGCAAGCAAGCAAGGGTCATGGTGCACATGGTGGTGGTGATGACAGCTCTCTCTCTCTCCTTCTGTCTCTCTGTCTCTCTGTCTCTGGAGCCTTTCACGTTGTTTGCTTCAAATTGATGTGGTGTTGATTGTGACTGATGTCGAGTTGTTGGAGGCAGGCTCAAGGCCACAAGACCGTTCAGACCAATGGAAACACTCAATGACCATTTCGAACCACCTTTGTGTCACGATCAATGATCTCTCGCATTCGTTGTGCTTCGACAGATGTCCAAACAGACAAGGATCTTCTTTGGTGGTTTTTGTTGGAGCCACGGAAGCAACAGTGCAGTCGAACGAGTCGGAAACCGTATCCAAAAGACTGACAAAGAAAACAAACAACAAAAGGAAGTCGTCCAAAGCAAAAACACAGACCCTCGGCCAGAATCCATCATTAGAACCACTTCTTTATTCATCTTACATCGCTACGTTTCAATGAAGGCAAAGAGCTCCAAATCAATCTTTCCTATTCCATCCGCCGTATTCACAAGGGCGGACAGAGCTCGACGGGAATCAGCGGGTGAGAGTGAGGGAGAGATCTACTCTACTGTACTCTACTCTATTGCGCAGGCAATGGCATAGGCGCTCGCATGTCTCGTAGAGGATAGTAGAGTAGTCTTCTTTACCATCGCATTTGCCTCCATTTGCATGCGTTAGCCGTCGATGATGTCACCTTCTGTTGCTCCGGGCAATGCTCGCAGCGTCAGCGCATCAAGGTGACGTCGAAGTCGAAGCTGAAGTGCACCGAATTCTTTTCCTTTAGTCTCGCTCTTATATCGGCATGTCAACGCATGATATCAATACTCGCCGCGACCTGTGGACAGCAGAGACCATCGCGTTGATGGTACTCGTGCCTTCCGCGCCACCGTTGATTGTGTGGCATAGGAGCGGCCTTCCACGTAAACCCTGCAATATCCTGAATGCACATCGTCTTGGTTCAGTCGCCACACCACGCCATGCCACGCCGCGGCACCGGCGACTTCGTCAACGCCACAAGAAGATGGTCCGCAGAAGCAGCGGGATTGGAAGTGTACTTCCGCTCCGTTTCCTTTCGTGCTGCTCGATGCGGTCTCCTGGTACAAAGCTCGACACCGTAGCGGCGTTGCGGATGCGAGACCCACTCCATCCATCCATTGCGGACGGACTACCCAGGTACGAATCGTCCGGGACCATCTTGGGCGGCACATTGCCTTACTGCTTCCAAGGAAAATACAGCTCGCCCCTCGATGCAAGGCGGAAGAGTTCGTAGCTGTAGGATCCAACGAACCCAAGGATGGCAATGCCCGCAAAGATGGGAATGAAGAGATCGCGGTCAGTTTCGGATGAGCTCATCCCTTCCTCGCCGCCTGATGAGCGCTCCCTCTGCAGCCGCTGCAGCTCGTTGCGGAGCTTCGACGCATCACTGGAAGCTGTCGGTAGCTTGTCATTCGTTGACGATGTCTTGGAGCTGCCCCAACCATCGTCTTCGTCGCTGCCACCATCCGCGTCTTTGATGTTGAATATCGCGGATCCAGCAGAGTGCCGCCCTTCTCTTCTCTGCTGCTGCGCAGTCAGGCCATGGAATGGTTTGGCGCATTGCTGGTGATGGCACAATGATCAGATTTGGAAGGCTCCCACTTCAACCATCACGATCGTGACGACGAGGAACAGCTGGCATGACATGATTGTGGTGACCAGAATGAGTGGCCTTGCAGTCAGATTCATCAGTCCTTTCCGAGTCTCTCGCTGTCGTTGGTGATGTTGATGCTGTTGATGGTGACAATGATGATGACGATTGTGATTTGTGTCAAGCCAACGGGGGAACTTCTGTCGCACACGATTTGCGTCATCGTGGATCCGAGACAACATCAGACCAAAATTGGATACATGTACCAAACACAAGGTAGCCAATTCAGATACCTTGAGTACCTCAAACTGAGTCGATACCATTTGACGAAACCGAACACGCGGAAACTTCATGTCTTTTTACACGCGTCTACGGTTTGGACAGACGGTCAGACGAACCAATCCTGCATACAATCTTGGCAACGTGGCCACAAAATTCATGCAAGAGTTCGGTGATGGTGACGATGGCGACTGACAACTTTCTCTGTACCTTCTTACCTCTTTACTAATCATATTAGTCACAAATACTGGTCGGGGGTTTGTCTTCGGACAACTCACAAATAAAGAACAAGAGCTCCGACCAGGGCACGCAACAACGGGCCAATACGTCTACAGTAGTTACTTGTGCACTTTGACAGATTAAGAGTCGTGATCTACCATCAAGCTTATCACGTTACAATACCAACCACCATGGCAAGACCAATCAACAACCGTACCTGGACGACCGTCATCAAGGAGCTCATTGAGCTTGTTGAGCTCGAAGACGATGACATGGAGTTCATCCGCAAGAAGCTTGGCAGGATCGAACGCGCCATCCAGAGTCCGGAGAAGAACATCATCCAGGTGCTGTCTCTTTCGCCAACACTCACCTCAATCAACATTGAGAACATCCTCCGCATCTTCGCCTTCGCCAAGGAGCGCCAGGTTGATCAAGCTACTGACTGGGACGCAATCGACAAGTTCATCAAGTCCTCTGGGTACACAGTGCCCTCCATCGAGACTCCCGTCGCGCTCAAAGCCATCCAGCTCCAATTGGAGGCGGATATGAAGGCAGCAAGCCGCAAACTCACTGAGGCTGCAAGCTGTGAGGTCGTGGTACATTCGCCACGGCGCCAGCAGGAACTTAGTCGATCACCATCAACGCCAACCGGATGGAAATACGATAAGATCACCATGCCGGAGGCTGAGACATTCAGCAGTCTCAACATCGAGTGGTACCAATGGAAGACGGACTTCATGCGGCAGCTGGTCACCTCCAAATTCGCGGACTACATGCTGCAAGAGAAACCATCGCACTACCGCGCATCAGTGGACGCTCAGTTCTACGCAGTGCTCCGCTCCAAAACCTGCAAGGGAGACGCGCAGTACATTGTCACAGCAGAGGAACCCAGCGGCCACGCCGCCTTCCAATCTCTCATTCGCATCTACGAGTCCGCCGAGAATCAGGCCGGCATCGTGGCAGAGGAGGAGGCAAGACTCTCCAAGCTCATATACTCTGGCAACGGTTCCTTTGGGACTTTCGTCAACGACTTCTCGATGTCCCTCCATGCAATCGAGGACAATGGCAAGCCAATGAACGATCAGGAGAAGATCGCAAGGTTTTTCCGCAGCATCCGCGACGAGCGATTTGCCAGCGTGATCACAAGCCTACAGCAGACCAAGGAGTCCTTCTCCTGGGTCCGCGAGACGCTCATGCGCCATGACAAGATCCTCGCCAACGCCGACCTCGACAAGTCCCCAGGACGCAGCCGACGCATGCACCAGAAGGACAGTCGTCCCGACCGCAAGCAATCATTCGACAAGGCATCCGGCGACCGCAAGAAGTCCTCCCATTACCGCCTGCCGGACGTGGTGTTCCGCAGTCTTCCACCCGCAGCACAAGTGCTCGTGGTGGAGTCTTCACGCCACTTCCGCAGCACCGGAGAGCTCATGGGTGAGGCTGCGCTCAAACGCGCCAAGCCTGCTGAGTTCGCCAAAACCCAAGAGCAACAAGCTCAGCGCAAGTCCAACAAGCGCGCGAGATTCGGCAACAAGACCGATCGTGTCAAGAAGTACGGACCGTGTGACAACAGTACCTAACAACCACCGGCGGCCGTCACACGCCGTCAATTGGGAGTCAGCATTCGTATCAAGGATCGGGAGAATACCAAACTGGAGAGTGATACTGCGGAGAGTAAGCCGGCGGCCAGGGCCCCGGATACGCTACAAGTGTCGCGTCACAGCACAACCCACCCACATACAGAGCACACGATTCGACGGGCAAGAGTAACGAATAGTAGCCACGGCTATATCATTCTAGACTCAGGGGCGGACGGCAACATTGTACACGAGTCTGGATGGGAAGTGACCCGACAGCATCCGCAGAAGTTCCACGCTCGCGGCGCGACCGTGGATTCACCGGTCGAAGCGTTTGCAATGGTTGACGCAGTGGCAGCATACGATTCGCCGCAAGGCGGAGTGATTCTCATCAAGGCGTTCTTCGTGGCTCTCGACAAGCATCCACGGCAGATGGAGTCGCTATTCAACACGCACCACATGCGAGCCTCCGGAGTACGCGTATACGACAGACTTCGACAACATGACGGGCAGAAACGGATATCGTCTGGCGACATCAGCATCCCACTGGCGAACCATGACGGCAATACCCTACGCATCCCAATCCGCAGACCAACAGCTCACGAGCTCACCCAAGCCGCGCACATCACGATTTGCGACAGGCACCGACGCCTCAGGCGATCCCACACACATGTCGACTTCGACAAAGTATTCCAACATCTCCCACCACAAGTGGTGGCGAAGACCAAGGAAGCATCCACCCAGCTGGCCGACACACCCATCGAGGCCGAGTCAAGACTCATCCCAAGGCAGTATCGAGCACAGCAAGCAGGTGCGTTGCAACCACACCGAATCAAGGGAAGGGTGGACACAGGTCCATTTTTCTCCACGGTCCCATCCATCCGACAATACCGATGCATCCAACTCTTCACACACAGCGAATCCAAGTTCATCTGGGCCAAGCCGCTCTGAAGGGAGGCGATGGCGCCAGGGGCGCTGACGGAATTCATTGTGCAGGTCGGGGCACCGGATCTACTCATCTCGGACAACTCGCAAGTCCAAGCCGGTAAGGCATGGAAGGCTGTAACCACAAGGTACATGATCAAGCACTCCTTCACCGCTCCAATGAACCAGAACCAGAACCGCGCAGAGCGAGCCATCGGGAACATCAAGCGACACGCGTATCAGATGCTCTGGGCCACGACTGCACCACTCACATTTTGGTGTCACGCAGTGCAGCATGCTATCAACGTGTGGAACTACACGGCCAAAGAAAGCATTCAATGGCGCACCCCAATCGAGATGTTGCGAGGCAACACACCGGACATCTCCATGTTCCGATTCACGTTCTTTCAGCCAATCTGGTATTTCGAGCCGATGACGAAGTTCCCGCACCATCCATTCAAGCCTGGGCATTTCTTGGGGATTGCATGGGACCATGGGGACCCTTTCACCTATTACATTTGGTCGCCAAAAGGCGAAGACGTAACCAAGGGCACGGCCCTGGTGCGCAACATCGTAAAACCACGAATCGCGGACGACGCAAGTGCACCGCGCATTACCGACGAGGAAGTGCAACGAATCGCACGCCTCGATCTGATACACTATCAAACCAATGGCGAATCGGGACAGCGGGCGCGAACCAAGACTATGCTGGCGCAGCTTGCTCGACAGGTCCGAGAGGCCATCGACGCAATTGCCGTGCGGTCAGGGGCGGCAGCTCGCATTCCTGAAACAGGACCACCGGAGGTCAGGGGCGTCGCGGTAAATGAAAACAGCACTCCCAATCAAGACTGATGGTTTGGTCAGCCAAATGTCGTCGCCGACGACAACGACGACCGCGACAGCGGGCCCACGGGCGCAATATCCGACGACGACGGGGACGATGATCGCTCCACTGGCAACATCTCGGACGAATCCGATGACTACGAGCCGGTGAGGATCCCAGATCCACCCAAGCAGCGGATTCAGGGGCGTATCGACACTCTGGCTGAGCGCGAGCATGACGAAATGTTCCAGAATCAGATCACAAAAGACGAAATGAACGATCCAGCCATCACATCTGTCGCAGGCCATTCATTCAGAGACGGACATCTTCATCTCAACGTGAAATGGGACAACGACGAGACACAATGGTTCAGATACGACATCCTGAGGGCAGACCATCCTGAGATCGTAGCGAGATACATCATCGCGAACGAACCGAAACGGCATGACCGACACAATCGGCAATCGACAACAATGCTGAAATGGGCAAAGCACGCCGTGCGAGCGATCCGACGACGCATGCAACGCATCGAGCGCACGCACCAATTCACAATTGATGACGACGACAACATATCCATACTGAGACGCATACGGTCAGGGAAGAAGAAACCAAAGAATTACTTCTTTGCCACCGTGTTCCAGTACGGAGTGGAAGTGCCATGCAACATGAAGCACGCACTCCAACTCGACAAAGCGAATGGAGATACACTTTGGCGCGACGCAGCCAAGAAGGAGATCGATGCTCTCATCGAGCTCAACTGCTTCGAATTTCACCCATCCACTCATCAACCTTCCTCGGACTACCAGAGCACAAAGCTACGGCTAATCTTCACAGTCAAACAAGATCTGCAACGCAAGGGGCGTCTGGTCGCCGGAGGTCATCTCATCGAACTCGCTGACAACATCAGAGTATACTCGTCCACAGTGAAGTCCACCAGTGTTTGGATACTCGACGTCATCGCGGACGCCAACAAGCTGAAGCAGTTATGCGGCGATGTGGGCAATGCATTCGTCAACGCATACACCAACGAGAAAATCTACGCGAGAGCCGGAAAGGAATTCGACCACCGTGAGGGCCAAACAATCGTACTCAAGAAGGCGCTGTATGGACTCAGATCGAGTGCACAACGATTCCACGCTCACTTCGCGAACACACTCTCATCCATGGGGTTCTCCCCATCACGTCACAACCAAGATGTATGGATCAAGATCAGAGACGACACTGGCTACGATTACATCTGCACGCATGTCGACGACTTCAAGATCGTGGCCAAGGATCCCGATCAATACATGAAGTCCATCCAACAAGTCTACACGATCAAAGACATTGGACCACCCAAATACTATCTGGGCAACGACTACTCCAGGAATGCCAAGGGCAAATGGAGCATCGGATGCAACAAGTACATCGCCAACGCGCTGGACAAAGTCGAGCGACAACATGGCAAGCTGCACGAACAGCAAGTACCGATGCGCAACAAGGATCATCCGGAGACGGACGATACCGAACTACTAACACCTGATGAACACCAGCAGTTCCAGCAGCATATCGGCATGCTGAACTGGGTCGTTCAACTTGGACGTTTTGACGTTGCCTTTGCAACTTCTTCACTTTCTCGCTTCACTGCATCACCACGAAAAGGACATCTTGTGCGAGCGCTCAAGATCTGGGGCTACCTCAAAGGAAAGTCCACGCTCAGAACACAAGTCGACTCCAGGCCCATGATACTCGACAACTTCAACTCGACGCCTTCCAACCCAGAGTTGGTGGCGCAAATGAAAGAAGAGTATCCTGAGGCAGCAGAGGACATCGACGACCGATCGCCCAAGCCGATTTACCCGGAACTGCCTATGTATGCATTCGTCGATGCGGACCACGCACACAATCTCGTCACATGGCGATCCAACACTGGGATCATACTATTCCTTGGCAGGACCCCTGTGTACTTCACGAGCAAGAGGCAAACATCGGTTACCACATCAACGTACGGCGCGGAATTCAACGCTATGCGATCAGTGACGGAGGAAATCATTGCACTACGATACGTGCTCGGATCGCTGGGAGTACGCATCAAATCACCCACGGTCACATTCTGTGACAACAATGCGGTAATCTCGAACACGACCATCGCAGACAGCCTGCTGCAAAAGAAGCATGTGGCCATCTCATTCCATCGAGTCCGTGAGGCCGTCGGCGCCGGGATACTGGTTCCAGTACACGTCCCATCGGTCCACAACTTCGCTGATATGCTCACCAAGGCATTGGCGAGGCCGCAACTAACACTTCTTGTCACCGCTCTCTTCTATCCAGGTCTACCTCGAGATCAAGGGGTGTGACAACTTTCTCTGTACCTTCTTACCTCTTTACTAATCATATTAGTCACAAATACTGGTCGGGGGTTTGTCTTCGGACAACTCACAATAAAAGAACAAGAGCTCCGACCAGGGCACGCAACAACGGGCCAATACGTCTACAGTAGTTACTTGTGCACTTTGACAAGGAGCACCAATGACTTGCTGGTCAAACCTGTTGGGAACACGATCGTTCAATCCACCGCCTTCATGCGTACTCGTAGTAGTACAACACATCGCGCATATCCCATGTGCGGTTCTCAGGCAACCATGTTGCCGATTGGACTCCTTGGGGGATACGCGTACATCGTGACGTGCGATGGTTGCAATTGAGATTGTGATCATCTTGGTGCTCCCTCCATCACATCATCGCTGTTGGCGTCATCATCACTTTCGTGGTTGTTTCGAGTTGACGATCAGAGATCTCATTTGAACGCCTTTCTGACGTGTCCTTCTCATGAAAGAAGCTAATAAAGTACTTCATTGACACACAGAATTCGTGAAATTGGGAACATCTCAGCACGCGCAAAAGTGGTGAAGCGAGAATCCACGATTCCCATTTGTGGTGTTCTCGTGTTCGCAACGGCGATCTTGTGGGGCGTGTGTCGTGTTCTGTTCCTTCTTCTCGTTGTTGTGTGCGCCAGTTCGTAGTCAGCAAAAGGAAGGATCCGCACTCTCCGGACAGCGCTGGTGCCCTCTCCCAAACCAGGGTGCGATCAAGAAGTAGACAAACAGAGAAACGAGGAGAGAAACGGGAGAACATTGAAACGAGGCAACCGCACACACTGCTCAACCCCACAATCGAGCACATCAACAACACACATGTCATGGGTTGCTCGAACTCCACACTTCCTCGACAGTCAATCCAACCTCAACGTCCAACGTCCAACGTCCAACGTCCAACGTCTATCGTCCAGCAACCATCGACCATCCTCTCGAAATGCAGTATGTTACGAACCAACAACTCATTGGTGCTGCCAGGACAGGTGACTTGTCGGTGTTGAAGGAATGGAAGAAACAGAACAAGACACAGAATGAAGGAGTTGATGCCAACAAGGTTACAGACAGGTATGGTTGGACTCCCCTTCATGGGGCATGCTACAGAGGCAAGCTGGAGTGTATCGAGTACCTCATCGAATCATGTGGGGCAAACATCAATTGCCGAAACTACAATGGTTGGACTCCCCTTCATTTGGCATGCCGCAAGGGCCAACTGGAGTGTATCGAGTCCCTCATCAGAGGACTTTCGCCTTCAGCTCACCCACAACTGCAACAACTGCAGCAACGCTTACAACAAAACGAACAAGCAAATGAACAACCACAAGAACAGTTGGGACAGCAGTTGAAGCGAAAGGAGCAAGAGAATGAACACAAACACAGCAGCAACAAGAGGACCAACATCAACATTGGAGAAGATCGACCATATCCTTCCAAACCGAGGACAGGACAGACACCATCTTCTTGTGTGGACAGGGCGACCAACAACAACTAACCAAGGCAAACGCCCAAGCCCTCATCATCACACTCCCATCCATTGAGACACTGAGCAACTCCGGAATCTAACATCGCCACGCGAATGATGACGCTCACGATGGAACTGAACCCATCCAAACAACCATCCCTCTTCCCAATCTTCAACCAAAACACATCCGATACGTCCTCCAATGCATCTACACAGCCAAGATATCCTTCAATGACAGTGCTCGTGACAACGCTGCTGCTCACACTGGCACTCATGTTGGCGCTCACACCAACGCTCACCACGATGTAGACGCCTCTCACGAGCCAACTCCCATCCTCACTGGGCAGGACGATCGGCAACAGCTGATCCTTGTGGCCAACGAATTCGGCTTCTGGCTACTCAAGCTTGTTCTTGAAGCAGAGTTGGCCCACAAGCATCTCACAGAGGACACCATGATAGATATGTTGATATTCGCTGATCAACACAACTGCGTGGTGTCGAACGATACAGCAATGAGAATGGCAGCTGAAAGTGAGAAAGATATGTTCACTCATCTAGATTTAAGCAAACTGATTCTACAACCCCAATTGATGACGGGGATCCAGGTGTTTTGCAGTGGGAGAGCCAAGAGTGATGGTATTGATGACGAGTACAGTTGTATGTTCATGATGGACCTGTACAAGGTTGTAGATGAGGATGAGGGCACAGTACTATATCTGCGTGTCCAATAGAATGCTGTGATGAAGTGACCAGATGTTTGAAGAGATCGAAGGCCTGGATACTGCTCCCATGCTGCCTCCTCCTTGTCTACGACTTGTCCGGTCCGCTCTCTACAGTACAAACGCACACAGGGATGTTGCCGATGCCATTCCCAAGCAGATTGGACGTCTGTGGTTCCATCCGCACTCTGCCATGAGCATCGTTGTTGGTTCATTGCGCAGACAATGGACACATGGCAGCACCATTTTCACAAGCCGTGCGGTCGTCACCGTGCCGCCGGATTCGCACACAGAGCATTCTACTCCAAGTCACACTGCCAAACAGATCCAAAGCGACAGTGCCGATGCCAGCCGATCCAAGTTTCTGGAAGAGACCATCCACGAAGAGTACATGGCGAACAAGGCAGAGGGAAATGATGAGAAGCCGCGAGGAGCATGGTTGCTGCGCGGTTCTATCAACCGTCCCGTATCACGCTATCGTTTTCATCTTTCCCGGAGTTGCACTTCCGCCATTGCGCCAACACTGCAGTCAAGCCCCTTGCCAAGCCCCAGGAGGAGCGATCACTCGTTGTTGAAGCAACAAATTCCGGGGCCACCATCCATTCCAATCTTCGAAGCGACCAGTGCCAGTGTGGCGGAAAGACAAGAACCGACGAGCCAGCCCAGTCCAAGCATCCAGAGAGCTTGACGAGCTAATAGAGCTAAACTAGTAACCACCTTAGCGAGAGAGACTACGAATCATCCGACTCGTCAGTATTCCAGTAGATCGAACGGACACTTCGCCGAACCCCACGTTTGGAGACAGATCCAGAACCTTGAAGCGGATCTTCGGAATTCGTGTCAAGGAACCAATGGGGTTCCGATAACCAAGCTTCTGACACCCGCTATCGCCAAAACACCGACGCACGGAACCAAAGCCACAACAACGATCATCATCGCCCATTGTCTCTCACAGAACCCAGACGACGGATCTCGACCCACGGTACTCGGGCTACACAACCCATATGCACTGTCAACCAGGACACCACAGGAGATTCCCATCGAAGAGAAGAACCATAGCACTAATCTCATAATCCGCACGTTTCTTCACCATCTACCAGTATTCTAAATTGACTACTTGTGGAACAGAAGACTCTCGTCCGGATCGCTTGCCAGTCAAGCCTCTGCCTACAGCTAAAGAACAGCCAACAAGACAACAGCCATTACGTTTGGGCTCTATTAGATTAACAGTCGCAAAAGATTGTCAAGCTCTTAGACCTCTGCAAGATGACAGTCACCCAACGCCTCCAAGACTCCAACCGGCCACCTCCCAAGAGGAGCCCAGGAGACAGGACCGAAGCCTTCGAGGCCCTTCCCGCGGACCCGAAGGACCCAAGCCTCTCTGCCATCCTTGATGGCACGCCAGGCTACCCCACGACTGGGCCGTCTTCGCTCTCCTTCGTGGACATCGGAGTCGACTTCATCGAGGTCACCTTCCGACACCCCATCATCGTGGATGCATGGAACCGAAAGGAAAGAACCAACGAAACCGAAATCGTGCGCCACGTCCACAAGACTACCTGGAACGCGTTCACGGAACTCGGACAGGAGTTTCGGATCAGCATCGAAACCGCCATGATCTTTGATCTCTTCCCAACCAAGACCCTCGCAGAAGAGAAGACCATCTCCCAACTGTTGATCACCATCCACGAAGAGGCTACCGACATGGACCCGGCATTAGTCATGTTCAACCTCAAGCACCCGGACGACGTAGCAAGGAACTACGAGACAGGACTCCTCATCTATCACATCGGAGAATGGGTCAGATCCATCGAAGTGGAGGAGGAATCCACCCTCGAATCCACCCTTGACGCGATGTTCGCCGACACGGCCACCACCGCCAAAGCCATGGCAGACTTCTGCCGTTCCGAAAGGTGCGGCAAACGCCACCACCACAAAGCGTGGTTGGATGCCATTGGAGAACACAAGAAGGCACTCTCCAACGCATCCGCGACCAGCATCTCTTCTGGGTCAGAAGCATCTACCCATAGAACCGGACGCGACAACGACAGCCACCAAGGAGGAACCCCATCTGGGCTCTCCCTCATGCTCGGTGGGAATACCCCGCACCGTACCCCACCCAACTTCCAGAACGAAACCCAACTCTCCAGCATCGCCAAGCAAGGATCACAAAACACGTCACCAGTGATCATCGACACCCGCGGTACCACTCCGCCCAACGAAGACACCGAACCAGGCACTGACTACGACCAACGCCCTGGTAACGACGAAACCGTGAACGTACCCGACAACCGCGGCCCCACAGGACGGAACCGACTCTTCCCCAACGTAGACCCTGCGACGATCGGCGATTACAACCGCAACCCAACCGGCGCCAAGGTAGTAACCTTCGCCCCCGAAACGACCGCCGGAGGCCCAGGAGGTACCAACGCCCCCCGGATGAACCACCCAGAGAACGACGGGAACCGCCCACCCCACGATCGGAACCCGCATCCCTACCACGGTACCGCGGATACACCAGCCTCACACGGCATGGGTAATTACCGAAACGACAACGGGCACGAACCCGTGAACCGAAACCCTGCCGGCAACCCACCCGCGAACCACGGGACAGACCGCCCGCACCGTGACGACCATGGACCGCCAATTAACCATGGACACAACAACGGTAATCCGTATGGGTATCCCCCTAACCTGGGAAACCAACTCCCTCATGGCCCACCGATTCCGATGTACCACGGGACCCACCCAGGAGGATTCCCGCCCATTGGAATCCCTATCCCCATGGGCCATTTTCCCCATGGAGCCGGAGGTTTTCCAATGCCGCAAGGAGCCTTCACCCCTGTTGGACACCCTCACCCCGGGTATCCACCACGACCACCCACGTATGGGTACCGCCCAACCGATCCCAATGGAGGTTTCGGAAGACATGACCCTCGCAACATGGGTCCGAATACCCCACACGGGCGACACGAACCCGGGTATGCACCCCATCGAGGATCCACCCGCAGCGAACCACCGGTCGCCCAGGTCAAGCTAACGAAGCGACGCCCCATCCCTGACTCCGTCAAGTTCACGAGTGATGCGGCATCCTTCCAAGTGGTGAAACACCAAATCCATGCCCACCTCCTTGGAAACGACATGGCATACCTGATCAATGATCAGTTCCGGCACCGATACCATTCCCAAGGAATCCACGCGATCAAGGACCACATCGACCCGGTGACAGGAGTGCCAACTACCACCTCGCCAGAACAGGTCGCGAGCGACGTCAGGACCCTATTCGCGGGACTATACTCCGTCTTCGCCGGCGGCCCAGCACATGGACTCGCCACCAGAGGACTCCTCACCGAGGACGGTATCCTTTTCTGGAATGAACTCCTCAATACCTACGACAACGACTGGATCCGAGGTATGGAGGTCGACTCTCTGATGAAGAGGGTACACGACTTCAACCCCAGCAGACAGGACCTGGGATCCTACGTAAAGGAAATCCAGGATATATTCGCGAACGTGAATTTCCTGGCGACCAATCCGGATCAACAAGTCTCCGACGCGCAACAACGCCGCACGCTCCTCAACCACCTCATCGGTTGCGACGACATCAACGTTCGCACCATGGTCCGGAGCATCGAGCGAAGCCCGGACATGCAGTCGATGGGAGCCACCTGCATGTACCTCATCTCCGAGTCCGCCAGGGACAATGCGGTAGCCAGCAACCAGCGGGGATCAAGGTCCGGCAAACGCAGGATCTTCAAGGCAACCGCCGAAGCCAACCAAGATCAAGCTGGATCTAACACCGAGATGGTCATCAATGCCATCTCGAAGAGACTACATGAAGACCCTACCTTCATCTCACAAGAAGTATTCGACGGGCTACCCGAAAAGGTCCGCCGAGTGATCATGAAACTCCGCAGCTCCCTTCGCTGGGCCCGCCGCAACAATGACCGGAACGGATCCGGATTCACTCGCGTCGAGAGCAAGAAGGAGCAGGATGAACCCAACCCACCTGCCAGCGTGAAGCCCCCAGACAAAGGGGAGGAAACCAAGCCACACAAACAGTATGGAGGTGTCACCCACGCGAACCTGGCCAGGTACACCACAGGATCCACCGAGGGATCCGATTCCCAGGACGAGGATGGATCGGACCTATCCTCGATTGACGCTTCGGAGCTTGCCAAGTTCCTGGTGGATTATGGAGGACACGAGGAGAACGGCGACGACCGGCTCGTGAAGATGATCACGATGAGTGATTCATCTGACGCCACCATCCCCGTCGACCCACCAGAATCCAACCAACACCAGTCAGTACCCGAACAGCTGATCAACCTGGCGACCTTCTCACCGCAAACATACGCGGTATGTGACGGAGGCGCACAATGCTGCGTTATCGGGAACAAGGACCGGGTCTGGAAGATTGACTACGTCTACCCGCACCGGACGTACAACATCGTCGGTGCCGTGGCCAGCACGATGAGGAAGAACAACCTCGCGGTGGTAGACGCAAGTATAAAGGCCAGAACCAGGGAAGGCAACGAAGTGATCCTCCGGATCTACGAAGCCGCTCTGAACGTCGACAGTCGGGTGACGCTGCTATCCGACCACCAAATTCGGGCTAGTGGAACCGTCCTCGATACGGTTTCGTCGGAACACCGGGCATCGTTCGCGACACCAGGCACAGGCCGACAATGCCTAATGCCCGACGAAGACACGACGATCAACTTGGAGATGCGAGACGCGCTGATGACATTCGACGTCTTCCCCATCATGGAGGACGATGGGGATCTGCCCACCTATGACATCACCCCAAAGCAAGGATGGAACCCTTCGGATCACCAAGGAGGACACGTATGCAACGTGCCCATGGGTTGCTACCTTACCAGGGACCCAATCGGAGGAGACAAGGTAGTCAACTGGAATGACCAACCTGATGCACCGCATGACGTTGGAGCGATGGATTCAAGCGCCCACAACGCATCGAAGGATCCCATGGAACCCGGGACACGCCAGACCAAGGACGGTATCCCGGATAATCCCATGGAAGGACGAGAACCCATGAAACCCAACACTCGTCACCCAGTCGAGCACGCCGCAGGAGAGCCCAACCGTGTACACGAGGGGTACCCCAAGGTGGACGCATTCCTTGATACTCTGAGTCTCGAGGAGCTCATCGGAATGACACACGCAATTGACACGGTAACGTTCGCGAAATCGGCTGCCGACACAGCCATCTCGATCCAAGACACCCTCTTCGACCTGGTGGACAATCTCTCCGCGGGAGACATCGACCACCTATACAGGGAGCTGGGCATCGATCGCGAAGCCAACGCGGTAGGAACGGACAAAAAGGGATACACCGAGTCAACCAACGTTCCATCGACCAAGGTGTCAGACCCGGATGACGAGGCAGACAGCGCCATCTCATCCTTACACTCGGTAGGATCTGAACCGGCGTTCCAGAGAAATCGGGAAACATTTCGCATCCCCAACGAAATCGGCGTGACCAAGGCAACACGTGTTGACGCCCTCCGGGGAGACCCGCGAGACGCACCTGAATACCACAGGCACACCAAGGGCGAGAACCCCGCTGGGATTGATGATCCGGGAAAGGATAATCCCATGGACACCATGGACCGACACCCTGCTGAAGCTATGACCGAATACAGCCACCAGGGGTTCCCTTTTCGAGCCAAATGGAAGTCCATCGATCTTCACAAGATCCGACCGTACCTTGGGTACCTGCCCACGCACGTGATCAAGCAGACCCTCGCCAGAACCACACAACTCATGCGGGCAGTAATCACCTACCCCATGCGAAGGCACAAGAAGTCCAGATTCGAGTGGATGCGACGACAACGAATCCGGGAGATCGTGGCGACGGACACCATATTCTCCAACGTCAAGTCTTTTGGAGACGGATACTCCATGGCACAAATCTTCTACGGAACATCCTCCCACATGATCAACGCATACGGCCTGAAGAAGAAAGAAGGAGTTTTCGTCGCCTTCCAGGATTTCATCAGGACAGAGGGAGCACCATGGGCCTTCCACAGCGACAACGCGAAGGAACAGACCGGAGAGAAGGTCCTCAAGCTTCTTAGGGACCTCCACATCAAATCAAGGCTGACAGAACCGCACAACCAGCAGCAGAACCCGGCCGAGCACAACGCCATCCTGTACATGAAGCGATGTGTCACGACACTCATTGACCGGACAGGGGCACCGCCAAAAGCATGGTTCCACGCTTTCCGATACATGTGCTACGTGCACAACCATACATCAGACCCGTCCCTACGGTACGCAATCCCATACACCGTACGACACGGGGAAACCGTCGACATCTCTGCGCTCTTGACTTTCCAATTCTACGAGAAGGTCTTGTACCATGACCCCAACGCCACCTTCCCGAATTCGAAGGAGAAGTCAGGATACTGGCTCGGCGTGGCAGAGTCCCATGGGGACTTCCTCACCTACCACGTGCTGGATGACGAATCTCGACGCGTGCTGGTACGGAGCGTGGTCCGCCCTTTCAGGAAGGGCATAAACAACAACAGGCGTGTCACCTTCGACCAAGACATGGACCCCGAGGCGGATAACCCTAGCACACGGACCCCGCTGGAACTGTCCGGTACCCCACAAGGATGGAAGACCAAGACCCCACCTAAAAGAGGGTATGCAGCGACGGCCAAGACGACACACCCGCGGGCATGGGAGAACAAGACCGACAAGCTGACGCGACCCACCGGGATCCCTGATTCAGGGGAGGCACGGAACACAGGACCCGTCACCCGATCCCAAACACTAACCAAACGGGCAGCGAAGGCACACACGACGCGTGCCACCGAGAAGGACAATCCACGAACGAGCCCCGATGCGCCAGACAGGGGAGACTCTGACCCAGGGTCTTCGTATCTTCCGTGTTCGTCGGGACCACCATCATACCAACGCATGGATGACGGCCCCGAAGAAAGGGGAGGGAATAAGAGGACCAAACAAAACAAACGATCTGTTTTGTCAACAGGTACCAGGAAAGGCATCCCATGGAAAAACATCGTCCATGGAACAATCAGATCCATAATCCAGACCATCGCAGCGGATCCAGTCACGACAGGCGTGAACACCGTGCCACCGCAAAGGGTACCCACCCTAACAAACCACCCAGGGAACCCGAGGCAGAACCCACCAGGGTGCAACACGAACATCCCATGGGACACGACGTCCATCTCTTTTGCCTGCAACCTCACGGCAACAGAAGTCAACCAACTCGCATACCTGGCACAATGTGACCAGTACACCGAAAGAGACAACTTCATCCTCGATGGAAGGAACCTCAACTGGAAGGCAAAGGGAATCACTCGTCACCACCACGAGACAAGAGAGGACGGAACCACCGAAGCAATCCTAGAGATCCTATGGATGAACGGAATGCGATCATGGTGCAGGATGGGAGACCTAAGGGCCCAACAGCCAGACATCATCATCGAATACACCGAGCAGAACCGCCTACAGGACCAGAAAGGGTTCGAATGGGTGGAACTCCACAGAGCAAGGAACCAGCACATGCGATCAATGCTAGCCACCAAACTGGCAAACCACCGCCCAGGAAGCAAGTACAAGTTCGGCACCCTGGTACCCAACAGCCTGAAACACGCCATGGCTATCGACAGGCTCAACGGAAACGGACTCTGGAGCGAAGCCATCAACAAGGAACTGGACCAGATCAAACGGTTGGGGACCTTCAGACAGCCAAGACCGAACGAAGCACTCGATGGGTACACCAAGATCCCATACCACATCGTCTACGACGTGAAGTTCGACCTACGTCGAAAGGCGAGACTGGTGGCAAACGGGAACAAGACATCCCCACCAACAGAAGACGTATACTCAGGGGTGGTAGCATCAGACACCATCCGAATCGCCTTCGCCATCGCAGCAGCCAATGGACTGAGAGCATACGCCGGCGACGTAGGGAACGCGTTCCTATACGCCGACACCCTCGAGAAATGCTACATCCGAGCAGGCCCTGAATTTGGCGACCTCGAAGGCAAACCCCTCATCATCCAAAAGGGACTCTACGGCCTGAGGACATCAAGTGCGAGGTTCCACGAACACTTCGCAGACACCCTTCGAACCATGGGATTCCTACCCTCCAAGGCCGATAACGACATCTACACCCGAGAAGCCGACGACCACTACGAGATGATCACCACATACGTGGATGACGTACTGGTCTTCAGTAAGGACCCCATCCCAATCATCGATGACCTCAAGAGACAGTACACCATGAAGCAATGCGGTGACCCAGAATACTACCTTGGCGGGAACATCGTCGACCTCCCCAAGAACTGGAAGGACAGGGGAGTCAACATCGGACTCTCGGCCCAGACATACATCGGAAATGTCATCAAACGAGTGGAGCAACTAGTAGGGAAGACAATCCCGAAGGCATCCACCCCCATGGTAGAGGCCTGCCACCCAGAAAGCGACACCTCGGACTTCACAAGCGCTGAAGACGCCAGGACCTACCGATCGATACTGGGTTGCCTCAATTGGGTCGTGACCCTCGGGAGGCTGGACATCCAATACGCCACGACGACGATGGCACGGTTCGCCATGGCACCAAGGGAAGGACATCTCCTGACCATCCAACGTATCATTGGATACCTCAAAGGTCGAGAAAGGGGAGCCATCCTCTGCGACCCCAACCCAGTGGACCACACGAACATCGACACCACCCTCTCAAGCCACTGGAGAGAATTCTACCCTACCGCATCAGAGGTCACCCCCGTATCAGTACCAACACCAAAAGGGAAACCGGTTCAAATCACGTGTTACGTGGACGCCGACCATGGCCATGACCAGGTCACACGGAAATCAATGACGGGCGTGGTTCTACTGATCAACAACACCATCGTCAAAACCATCTGCAAGCGACAGAACACAGTGGAGACATCAACCTACGGATCCGAATTGGTAGCAGCCAGGATAGCTACCGAGGCGGTCACAGGCCTGCGCTACATGCTGAGAGACCTCGGAGTCCCCATCGACGGACCCGCAATCATGCTCGGAGACAACAAAGCGGTGGTACTCAATACTACGGTTCCATCCTCAACGCTGAAGAAGAAACACTGCTCATTGGCCTTTCACCAAATCCGGGAATGCATCGCCGCTGGAATCATCGTGTTCGCCCACATTGCGTCAGTCGACAACATTGCCGACATACTCACCAAGCCCCTTTCCAAAACACCATTCCACCACATCACGTCGAGAACGATATTCCGGAACTCAATCCATGAGTCCGGATACCACAGCGAAACCATATCACAAGCCATAACAAAGAACAGGACGACCAGAGCAGACGATGATCCCGATATAATGGCCACGGAAACGCAAGAACCATCACCACCGAAGGAAGAACACACTATGAGCGTGAACATGGCAAGGTACCAACAGACCTCCATGAAGTACAGTCCGACTTCCAAAACCCTTCGGCTAACCAGAACCCAACGAGAACCGAACCCTCTCGAAACGGCACAAAGAAAATCACCCAGAACCATCAAGCGCACCAAGAGCACACCGGCCTCGCCCAACCGCCAACAGACGCGAAATTCCAGTGTCGTATACGACATGACCGACAACCGTACCACGAATCAGAACCACGAGCCAACCGGCGCGCCAACCGACAAATTCTTGATCCGGCGTGGCGACACACCACCATCTGCCCTCACCGACGAATTCAGTACGTTCTCGAGTATCAACCCCTCATGTGGAAGCGACGTCCTCTACTACCCAAGAGACATGCTGGAGACAGGACCCATCATGCCAAGGAACCAATCACACGTCGCCACAGCAACCAAATTCCGGAAACCGCCACCTGGAGCCACCATGCCAGCCATCAAAGAAGGTAACTGTGAAACTTCCTTCCACACGGGCCTGACACCTCGGGTTTTCGTCACACCTGAGCACGAAACGTACAGGTGTGACATGTTGATTGCCGACCTCCAAGAAGACCTGGCACGAAACGCGACCGCACCCTCTATCGCATTCCGCGACATGAACATGCTCTCACCACAAAAACGGAGCCGCCACAACCAGGACCCCGGACACAACCTCTCCCCATTCCGGACGAGGACACGCAAGATGACATTCCCAAAGCACACCCCGTTCTACGATGACATTCAATGCCCCGTCCCCGGATCCAGGGTGCTATATCCCGCAGGAAAGAAGGGACCCTTCCAAGGAATCGTCGTCGGATACAGTGGTCGCAGAGTCCGAATCTTCTGCACGAAGGGAAACGATAAAACACCAGCCGGCCGTGTTTCCCACGTGGAGAAACAATCCATCTACCCTCTCACCCTATCCGAATACCTGGATAACGACCTCCAAACCACCGAGGTCCTCAGCATCGCCATAGCCGATGGTCAGTGCTTCTACTCCGCCCAGGACGGCGCATGGGGCGAGCCACCCGACGAATACCGCGCAACCATGCGGAAGCCATCCATATGCCACTTTTTCAAAGTGAGGAAGAACCGGATCCCGATCATCCTCGCACGCGCAAGGAAGGCACGAATGGTCCGAAAACAAAGCGACACCCTCGCCATCAACCTCGCACGAGAGAAGAAGGCACTCGCGAACGAGCCTCTTCCTCCCACCGACAATGATGAAATGGTCAATGGAATACCATCCCTCGAAGACAACCGTCCCAGTCTCGAAGAGGGAGAGACACCAGAAGGAAGGTTCCTGGACGAGATCCCTGACGGATACTTCGACGAGAAGATGTCCGCAGAAGAAGCCAGCCATCTGGAATCTGAATCAGAGGTGTGCCGCGACGGTGACCAAGAATCGCAGGACCCAGGAAGCGTGATCGACGTGGAAGCAGAGATCGCAAGTGGAGCGGTAATCAGCCACCCCAGACCTCCCGTCAGGCGATCCTCACGACCATCACCGGCGTCCAAAATCTTGACAGCCACGCGAGATGGACAAGGGTATACCGACAAGGTACGCCCAAAGCCCATGATCCCAGCCGACCATTCCGTGGACAGCGCATCCGTCCCGGAGTCCGGCGACAGCGACGATTCTGAGTCCATCTACCGACCAGAAGGCAAGTCGACCAAACGAAACCAAGCGTCGCGACGACCCGGCTCCGGAGCCAGCAGCAAGCAAAACAACCGTCCCAAAAGAAAGGGGCTCTTCGACGAATCCGAGGACTCCACCATTTCCTCGGGAACGTCGGGAATCAAGATGATCAAACAAGCCAGGTCCGCCAAGAAAACCACGAGTGGGACCATCAACGCGAAAGGAACTTCCATCACGACCGCGGAGAATTTCCCCGATGCAGCAGAGCCGATGCCTCCCACAACCCAGGACGAGCAACCAGAGGTCCCTACACCACCGGAGGGGCCAACCGATGATGACGTACCGGTAGCAACCGCGTACCCGGCACCTGCGAACCACAATGAGGATGCAAACGCCAACACCCGCAGTTTCCCCGTCTTGAACCATCCCTTGCCATCGACACCCAACACTCCGGAGACCAGCAACGCTAACAAGAGGGCCCGGACGGAACCCCGTCCGGCGATCGCATACCCATCGCCACGACGTCTTCGATCTGGGTACATCATGTCCAGCCACCATGGACCATCGATGATGCAACCATCCATCTTCCAGATGCCTCCCGACCCCACAGCTCAGATCAAGGCCGTCCTCCAAAACGACGAAAGAACCCCTATGGTCATCCAAACCCTCGCCGATATCCTCTTCTGCGGAGGGCTTGACCATATCAACCAAGTTCAGCAGGTCAGCATCACCTCCTCGTTGAACAAGGTATTGGAAGCCATGCTCTCCAACCGCCGCCAACGCCGCGGCTACTACGACAACAACGAACAGTCCGAATGAAGCCCGTTCGCCGCCATCTTGGGCGGCGGAACAAACCACACTACGATTAGCTTTCTTGCTTTCAGTCAACTCACGTTTCAACGTGAGATGAAGGGGAGTAATAGAGCTAAACTAGTAACCACCTTAGCGAGAGAGACTACGAATCATCCGACTCGTCAGTATTCCAGTAGATCGAACGGACACTTCGCCGAACCCCACGTTTGGAGACAGATCCAGAACCTTGAAGCGGATCTTCGGAATTCGTGTCAAGGAACCAATGGGGTTCCGATAACCAAGCTTCTGACACCCGCTATCGCCAAAACACCGACGCACGGAACCAAAGCCACAACAACGATCATCATCGCCCATTGTCTCTCACAGAACCCAGACGACGGATCTCGACCCACGGTACTCGGGCTACACAACCCATATGCACTGTCAACCAGGACACCACAGGAGATTCCCATCGAAGAGAAGAACCATAGCACTAATCTCATAATCCGCACGTTTCTTCACCATCTACCAGTATTCTAAATTGACTACTTGTGGAACAGAAGACTCTCGTCCGGATCGCTTGCCAGTCAAGCCTCTGCCTACAGCTAAAGAACAGCCAACAAGACAACAGCCATTACGTTTGGGCTCTATTACGAGCAAAAGAAGAAACCAACGAGCAACCCCACACAGAGTGTGAGTGCAGTATTGCGGATCATGGTTGACACAGAGTTTCCGTATGGTAGAAGAAGCACATGGTCAGCGATCCATGGCCCATGCGCACCGTATACCCACATGTCCTCCTTTGTGGTACTCCCAACTTTGTTGATGAGGCGGATGTTCCTGTCAATCACCTCGGTTGAGCATCGATGCTCTGGAAGTCGTGAGCCAAGACGATGGTGCTCATGCCTCAGGATAGAATGCGCATGGTATGATATGTTGGTGATCTGTGCGGCAAGAACAGTGGAGATGGCACGGTATCGCTCTGCTTGTTGATTGCTGAACGTGTCAACCCATCCCAACATGCAATGTGATGTTGATTTGGTGTTGAGGACTCTTGTTGCCCACGCAGATAGTGATGCTTGCAATGCAGTGGGATGGCAACCAGCCAAGTCCAAATGAGATGGGTCGCAAGCAACAGAGGCAGTCATATCGGTGGCTTCATCGGTGGCTTCATCTTTGTTCGAGGCATTGGTTCACACCTCAAGTTGGTACTTGCGATGGCAGGTGGATGAGGGTCAACGGTATTGCAGATGCCACGATGACGCAAGCAAGCAAGGGTCATGGTGCACATGGTGGTGGTGATGACAGCTCTCTCTCTCTCCTTCTGTCTCTCTGTCTCTCTGTCTCTGGAGCCTTTCACGTTGTTTGCTTCAAATTGATGTGGTGTTGATTGTGACTGATGTCGAGTTGTTGGAGGCAGACTCAAGGCCACCAGACCGTCCAGACCGACAAAGAAAACAAACAACAAAAGGAAGTCGTCCAAAGCAAAAACACAGACTTCGGTCATAATCCATCATTAGAACCACTTCTTTATTCATCTTACATCGCTACGTTTCAATGAAGGCAAAGAGCTCCAAATCAATCTTTCATATTCCATCCGCCGTATTCACAAGGGCGGACAGAGCTCGACAGCAATCAGCGGGTGAGAGTGAGGGAGAGATCTACTCTACTGTACTCTACTCTATTGCAAGGGCAATGGCACAGGCGCTCGCATGTCTCGTAGAGGATAGTAGAGTAGTCTTCTTTACCATTGCATTTGCCTCCATTTGCATGCGCTAGCCGTCGATGATGTCACCTTCTGTTGCTCCGGGCAATGCTCGCAGCGTCAGCGCATCAAGGTGACGTCGAAGTCGAAGCTGAAGTGCACCGAATTCTTTCCCTTTAGTCTCGCTCTTATATCGGCATGTCAACGCATGATATCAATACTCGCCGCGACCTGTGGACAGCAGAGACCATCGCGTTGATGGTGCTCGTGCCTTCTGCGCCACCGTTGATTGTGTGGCATAGGAGCGGCCTTCCGCGAAAACCCTGCAATATCCTGCATGCACATCGTCTTGGTTCAGTCGCCACACCACGCTACGCCACGCCGCGGCACCGGCAACTTCGTCAACACCACAAGAAGATGGTCCGCAGAAGCAGCGGGATTGGAAGTGTACTTCCGTTTCCTTTCCTTTCGTGCTGCTCAATGCGGTCTCCTGGTACAAAGCTCGACACCGTAGCGGCGTTGCGGATGCGAGACCCGCTCCATCCATCCATTGCGGACGGACTACCCAGGTACGAATCGTCCGGGACCATCTTGGGCGGCACATCGCCTTACTGCTTCCAAGGCAAATACAGCTCGCCCCTCGATGCAAGGCGGAAGAGTTCGTAGCTGTAGGATCCAACGAACCCAAGGATGGCAACACCCGCAAAGATGGGAATGAAGAGATCGCGGTCAGTTTCGGATGAGCTCATCTCTTCCTCGCCGCCTGATGAGCGCTCCCTCTGCAGCCGCTGCAGCTCGTTGCGGAGCTTCGACGCATCACTGGAAGCTGTCGGTAGCTTGTCATTCGTTGACGATATCTCGGAGCTGCCCCAACCATCGTCTTCGTCGCTGCCACCATCCGCGTCTTTGATGTTGAATATCGCGGATCCAGCAGAGTGCCGCCCTTCTCTTCTCTGCTGCTGCGCAGTCAGGCCATGGAATGGTTTGGTGCATTGCTGGTGATGGCGCAATGATCGGATTTGGAAGGCTCCCACTTCAACCATCACGATCGCGACGACGAGGAACAGCTGGCATGACATGATTGTGGTGACCAGAATGAGTGGCCTTGCAGTCAGATTCATCAGTCCTTTCCGAGTCTCTCGCTGTCGTTGGTGATGTTGATGCTGTTGATGGTGACAATGATGATGACGATTGTGATTTGTGTCAAGCCAACGGGGGAACTTCTGTCGCACACGATTTGCGTCATCGTGGATCCGAGACAACATCAGACCAAAATTGGATACATGTACCAAACACAAGGTAGCCAATTCAGATACCTTGAGTACCTCAAACTGAGTCGATACCATTTGACGAAACCGAACACGCGGAAACTTCATGTCTTTTTACACGCGTCTACGGTTTGGACAGACGGTCAGACGAACCAATCCTGCATACAATCTTGGCAACGTGGCCACAAAATTCATGCAAGAGTTCGGTGATGGTGACGATGGCGACTGACAACTTTCTCTGTACCTTCTTACCTCTTTACTAATCATATTAGTCACAAATACTGGTCGGGGGTTTGTCTTCGGACAACTCACAAATAAAGAACAAGAGCTCCGACCAGGGCACGCAACAACGGGCCAATACGTCTACAGTAGTTACTTGTGCACTTTGACAGATTAAGAGTCGTGATCTACCATCAAGCTTATCACGTTACAATACCAACCACCATGGCAAGACCAATCAACAACCGTACCTGGACGACCGTCATCAAGGAGCTCATTGAGCTTGTTGAGCTCGAAGACGATGACATGGAGTTCATCCACAAGAAGCTTGGCAGGATCGAACGCGCCATCCAGAGTCCGGAGAAGAACATCATCCAGGTGCTGTCTCTTTCGCCAACACTCACCTCAATCAACATTGAGAACATCCTCTGCATCTTCGCCTTCGCCAAGGAGCGCCAGGTTGATCAAGCTACTGACTGGGACGCAATCGACAAGTTCATCAAGTCCTCTGGGTACACAGTGCCCTCCATCGAGACTCCCGTCGCGCTCAAAGCCATCCAGCTCCAATTGGAGGCGGATATGAAGGCAGCAAGCCGCAAACTCACTGAGGCTGCAAGCTGTGAGGTCGTGGTACATTCGCCACGGCGCCAGCAGGAACTTAGTCGATCACCATCAACGCCAACCGGATGGAAATACGATAAGATCACCATGCCGGAGGCTGAGACATTCAGCAGTCTCAACATCGAGTGGTACCAATGGAAGACGGACTTCATGCGGCAGCTGGTCACCTCCAAATTCGCGGACTACATGCTGCAAGAGAAACCACCGCACTACCGCGCATCAGTGGACGCTCAGTTCTACGCAGTGCTCCGCTCCAAAACCTGCAAGGGAGACGCGCAGTACATTGTCACAGCAGAGGAACCCAGCGGCCACGCCGCCTTCCAATCTCTCATTCGCATCTACGAGTCTGCCAAGAATCAGGCCGGCATCGTGGCAGAGGAGGAGGCAAGACTCTCCAAGCTCATATACTCTGGCGACAGTTCCTTTGGGACTTTCGTCAACGACTTCTCAATGTCCCTCCATGCAATCGAGGACAATGGCAAGCCAATGAACGATCAGGAGAAGATCGCAAGGTTTTTCCGCAGCATCCGCGACGAGCGATTTGCCAGCGTGATCACAAGCCTACAGCAGACCAAGGAGTCCTTCTCCTGGGTCCGCGAGACGCTCATGCGCCATGACAAGATCCTCGCCAACGCCGACCTCGACAAGTCCCCAGGACGCAGCCGACGCATGCACCAGAAGGACAGTCGTCCCGACCGCAAGCGATCATTCGACAAGACATCCGGTGACCGCAAGAAGTCCTCTCATTATCGTCTGCCGGATGTGGTATTCCAAAGCCTCCCTCCCGCAGCACAAGTGCTCGTGG
Organism: Craspedostauros australis; assembly: GCA_026770025.1. NCBI lineage: Eukaryota > Bacillariophyta > Bacillariophyceae > Mastogloiales > Achnanthaceae > Craspedostauros > Craspedostauros australis. The sequence goes on along the minus strand of JAMXDE010000073.1, from coordinate 89,834 downwards.
TGGAGTCTTCACGCCACTTCCGCAGCACCGGCGAGCTCATGGGTGAGGCTGCGCTCAAACGCGCTAAGCCCACCGAGTACGCCAAAACCCAGGAGCAACAAGCTCAGCGCAAGTCCAACAAGCGCGCGAGATTCGGCAACAAGACCGATCGTGTCAAGAAGTACGGACCGTGTGACAACAGTACCTGACAACCACCGGCGGCCGTCACACGTCGTCAATCGGGAGTCAGCATTCGTATCAAGGATCGGGAGAATACCAAACTGGAGAGTGATACTGCGGAGAGTAAGCCGGCGGCCAGGGCCCCGGATACGCTACAAGTGTCGCGTCACAGCACAACCCACCCACATACAGAGCACACGATTCGACGGGCAAGAGTAACGAATAGTAGCCACGGCTATATCATTCTAGACTCAGGGGCGGACGGCAACATTGTACACGAGTCTGGATGGGAAGTGACCCGACAGCATACGCAGAAGTTCCACGCTCGCGGCGCGACCGTGGATTCACCGGTCGAAGCGTTTGCAATGGTTGACGCAGTGACTGCATACGATTCGCCGCAAGGCGGAGTGATTCTCATCAAGGCGTTCTTCGTGGCTCTCGACAAGCATCCACGGCAGATGGAGTCGCTATTCAACACGCACCACATGCGAGCCTCCGGAGTACGCGTATACGACAGACTTCGACAACATGACGGGCAGCAACGGATATCGTCTGGCGACATCAGCATCCCACTGGCGAACCATGACAGCAATACCCTACGCATCCCAATCCGCAGACCAACAGCTCACGAGCTCACCCAAGCCGCGCACATCACGATTTGCGACAGGCACCGACGCCTCAGGCGATCCCACACACATGTCGACTTCGACAAAGTATTCCAACATCTCCCACCACAAGTGGTGGCGAAGACCAAGGAAGCATCCACCCAGCTGGCCGACACACCCATCGAGGCCGAGTCAAGACTCATCCCAAGGCAGTATCGAGCACAGCAAGCAGGTGCGTTGCAACCACACCGAATCAAGGGAAGGGTGGACACAGGTCCATTTTTCTCCACGGTCCCATCCATCCGACAATACCGATGCATCCAACTCTTCACACACAGCGAATCCAAGTTCATCTGGGCCAAGCCGCTCTGAAGGGAGGCGATGGCGCCAGGGGCGCTGACGGAATTCATTGTGCAGGTCGGGGCACCGGATCTACTCATCTCGGACAACTCGCAAGTCCAAGCCGGTAAGGCATGGAAGGCTGTAACCACAAGGTACATGATCAAGCACTCCTTCACCGCTCCAATGAACCAGAACCAGAACCGCGCAGAGCGAGCCATCGGGAACATCAAGCGACACGCGTATCAGATGCTCTGGGCCACGACTGCACCACTCACATTTTGGTGTCACGCAGTGCAGCATGCTATCAACGTGTGGAACTACACGGCCAAAGAAAGCATTCAATGGCGCACCCCAATCGAGATGTTGCGAGGCAACACACCGGACATCTCCATGTTCCGATTCACGTTCTTCCAGCCAATCTGGTATTTCGAGCCGATGACGAAGTTCCCGCACCATCCATTCAAGCCTGGGCATTTCTTGGGGATTGCATGGGACCATGGGGACCCTTTCACCTATTACATTTGGTCGCCAAAAGGCAAAGACGTAACCAAGGGCACGGCCCTGGTGCGCAACATCGTAAAACCACGAATCGCGGACGACGCAAGTGCACCGCGCATTACCGACGAGGAAGTGCAACGAATCGCACGCCTCGATCTGATACACTATCAAACCAATGGCGAATCGGGACAGCGGGCGCGAACCAAGACTATGCTGGCGCAGCTTGCTCGACAGGTCCGAGAGGCCATCGACGCAATTGCCGTGCGGTCAGGGGCGGCAGCTCGCATTCCTGAAACAGGACCACCGGAGGTCAGGGGCGTCGCGGTAAATGAAAACAGCACTCCCAATCAAGACTGATGGTGTGGTCAGCCAAATGTCGTCGCCGACGACGACGACGACCGCGACAGCGGGCCCACGGGCGCAATATCCGACGACGACGGGGACGATGATCGCTCCACTGGCAACATCTCGGACGAATCCGATGACTACGAGCCGGTGAGGATCCCATATCCACCCAAGCAGCGGATTCAGGGGCGTATCGACACTCTGGCTGAGCGCGAGCATGACGAAATGTTCCAGAATCAGATCACAAAAGACGAAATGAACGATCCAGCCATCACATCTGTCGCAGGCCATTCATTCAGAGACGGACATCTTCATCTCAACGTGAAATGGGACAACGACGAGACACAATGGTTCAGATACGACATCCTGAGGGCAGACCATCCTGAGATCGTAGCGAGATACATCATCGCGAACGAACCGAAACGGCATGACCGACACAATCGGCAATCGACAACAATGCTGAAATGGGCAAAGCACGCCGTGCGAGCGATCCGACGACGCATGCAACGCATCGAGCGCACGCACCAATTCACAATTGATGACGACGACAACATATCCATACTGAGACGCATACGGTCAGGGAAGAAGAAACCAAAGAATTACTTCTTTGCCACCGTGTTCCAGTACGGAGTGGAAGTGCCATGCAACATGAAGCACGCACTCCAACTCGACAAAGCGAATGGAGATACACTTTGGCGCGACGCAGCCAAGAAGGAGATCGATGCTCTCATCGAGCTCAACTGCTTCGAATTTCACCCATCCACTCATCAACCTTCCTCGGACTACCAGAGCACAAAGCTACGGCTAATCTTCACAGTCAAACAAGATCTGCAACGCAAGGGGCGTCTGGTCGCCGGAGGTCATCTCATCGAACTCGCTGACAACATCAGAGTATACTCGTCCACAGTGAAGTCCACCAGTGTTCGGATACTCGACGTCATCGCGGACGCCAACAAGCTGAAGCAGTTATGCGGCGATGTGGGCAATGCATTCGTCAACGCATACACCAACGAGAAAATCTACGCGAGAGCCGGAAAGGAATTCGACCACCGTGAGGGCCAAACAATCGTACTCAAGAAGGCGCTGTATGGACTCAGATCGAGTGCACAACGATTCCACGCTCACTTCGCGAACACACTCTCATCCATGGGGTTCTCCCCATCACGTCACAACCAAGATGTATGGATCAAGATCAGAGACGACACTGGCTACGATTACATCTGCACGCATGTCGACGACTTCAAGATCGTGGCCAAGGATCCCGATCAATACATGAAGTCCATCCAACAAGTCTACACGATCAAAGACATTGGACCACCCAAATACTATCTGGGCAACGACTACTCCAAGAATGCCAAGGGCAAATGGAGCGTCGGATGCAACAAGTACATCGCCAACGCGCTGGACAAAGTCGAGCGACAACATGGCAAGCTGCACGAACAGCAAGTACCGATGCGCAACAAGGATCATCCGGAGACGGACGATACCGAACTACTAACACCTGATGAACACCAGCAGTTCCAGCAGCTTATCGGCATGCTGAACTGGGTCGTTCAACTTGGACGTTTTGACGTCGCCTTTGCAACTTCTTCACTTTCTCGCTTCACTGCATCACCACGAAAAGGACATCTTGTGCGAGCACTCAAGATCTGGGGCTACCTCAAAGGAAAGTCCACACTCAGAACGCAAGTCGACTCCAGGCCCATGATACTCAACAACTTCAACTCGACGCCTTCCAACCCAGAGTTGGTGGCGCAAATGAAAGAAGAGTATCCTGAGGCAGCAGAGGACATCGACGACCGATCGCCCAAGCCGATTTACCTGGAACTGCCTATGTATGCATTCGTCGATGCGGACCACGCACACAATCTCGTCACATGGCGATCCAACACTGGGATCATACTATTCCTTGGCAGGACCCCTGTGTACTTCACGAGCAAGAGGCAAACATTGGTTACCACGTCAATGTACGGCGCGGAATTCAACACTATGCGATCAGTGACGGAGGAAATCATTGCACTACGATACGCGCTCGGATCGCTGGGAGTACGCATCAAATCACCCACGGTCACATTCTGTGACAACAATGCGGTAATCTCGAACACGACCATCGCAGACAGCCTGCTGCAAAAGAAGCATGTGGCCATCTCATTCCATCGAGTCCGTGAGGCCGTCAGCGCCGGGATACTGGTTCCAGTACATGTCCCATCGGTCCACAACTTCGCTGATATGCTCACCAAGGCATTGGCGAGGCCGCAACTAACACTTCTTGTCACCGCTCTCTTCTATCCGGGTCTACCTCAAGATCAAGGGGCGTGACAACTTTCTCTGTACCTTCTTACCTCTTTACTAATCATATTAGTCACAAATACTGGTCGGGGGTTTGTCTTCGGACAACTCACAATAAAAGAACAAGAGCTCCGACCAGGGCATGCAACAATGGGCCAATACGTCTACAGTAGTTACTTGTGCACTTTGACAAGGAGCACCAATGACTTGCTGGTCAAACCTGTTGGGAACACGATTGTTCAATCCACCGCCTTCATGCGTACTCGTAGTAGTACAACACATCGCGCATATCCCATGTGCGGTTCTCAGGCAACCATGTTGCCGATTGGACTCCTTGGGGGATACGCGTACATCGTGACGTGCGATGGTTGCAATTGAGATTGTGATCATCTTGGTGCTCCCTCCGTCGCATCATCGCTGTTGGCGTCATCATCACTTTCGTGGTTGTTTCGAGTTGACGATCAGAGATCTCATTTGAACGCCTTTCTGACGTGTCCTTCTCATGAAAGAAGCTAATGAAGTACTTCATTGACACACAGAATTCGTGGAATTGGGAACATCTCTGCACGTGCAAAAGTGGTGAAGTGAGAATCAACGATTCCCATTTGTGGTGTTCTCGTGTTCGCAACAGCGATCTTGTGGGGGCGTGTTGTGTTCTGTTCCTTCTTCTCGTTGTTGTGTGCGCCAGTTCGCAGCGAGTAAAAGGAAGGATCCGCACTCTCCGGACAGCGCTGGTGCCCTCTCCCAAACCAGGGTGCGATCAAGAAGTGGACAAACAGAGAAACGAGGAGAGAAACGGGAGAACATTGAAACGAGGCAACCGCACACACTGCTCAACCCCACAATCGAGCACATCAACAACACACATGTCATGGGTTGCTCGAACTCCACACTTCCTCGACAGTCAATCCAACCTCAACGTCCAACGTCCAACGTCCAACGTCCAACGTCTATCGTCCAGCAACCATCGACCATCCTCTCGAAATGCAGTATGTTACGAACCAACAACTCATTGGTGCTGCCAGGACAGGTGACTTGTCGGTGTTGAAGGAATGGAAGAAGCAGAACAAGACGCAGAATGAAGGAGTTGATGTCAACATGGTTACAGGCCGGATTGGTTGGACTCCCCTTCATTTGGCATGCCGCAACGGCCACCTGGAGTGTATGGAGTACCTCATCAGATCATGCAGGGCCGACGTCAACTGCCAAAACAACTATGGTTGGACTCCCCTTCATATGGCATGCATGCATGGCCAGCTGGAGTGTGTGAAGTACCTCATCGAATCATGTGGGGCGAACATCAACTGCCAAAACAACCATGGTCACACTCCCCTTCATTGGGCATGCTGCTGGGGCCACCTGGAGTGTATCGAGTCCTTCATCAGAGGACTTTCGCCTTCAGCTCACCCACAATTGCAACAACTGCAGCAACGCTTACAACAATACGAACAAGCAAATGAACAATCACAAGAATAGCTGAGACAGCAGTTGAAGCACAAGAGCCAAAAAGAATGAACACAAACACAGCAGCAACAAGAGGACCAACATCAACATTTGAGAAGATCGGCCAGATCCTTCCAAACTAAGGACAGGACAGACACCATCTTCTTGTGTGGACAGGGCGACCAACAACAACTAACCAAGGCAAACGCCCAAGCCCTCATCATCACACTCCCATCCATTGAGACACTGATCGACAAAGGAACTCAACTTCACCGCGCGAATGATGACGCTCACGGTGGAACTGAAGCCATCCAAACAACCATCCCTCTTCCCAACCTTCAACCAAAGCACATCCGATACGTCCTCCAATGCATCTACACAGCCAAGATATCCTTCAATGACAGTGCTCGTGACAACGCTGCTGCTCACACTGGCACTCATGTTGGCGCTCACGCCAACGCTCACCACGATGTAGATGCCTCTCACCAGCCAACTCCCACCCTCACTGGGCAGGACGATCTGCAACAGCTGATCCTTGTGGCCAACGAGTTCGGCTTCTGGCGACTCAAGCTTGTTCTTGAAGCAGAGTTGGCCCACAAGCATCTCACAGAGGACACCACGATAGATGCGTTGAGATTCGCTGATCAACACAACTGCGTGGTGTCGAACGATACAGCAATGAGAATGGCAGCTGAAAGTGAGAAAGATATGTTCACTCATCTAGATTTAAGCAAACTGATTCTACAACCCCCAACTGATGATAAGTATTTTTGTCCTCCGCGGTGGGAGAACGGAGAGTGATTGTATCGATGATGAGTACAGCCGTATGTCCATGGTGGAGCTGTACAAGGTTGTAGACGAGGATGAGGGCACAGTACTATATCTGCGTGTCCAATAGAACGCTGCGATGAAGTGACCAGATGTTTGAAGAGATTGAAGGGCTGGATACTGCTCCCACGCTACCTCCTCCTTGTCTACGACTACTCTGGTGTGCTCTCTACAGTACATACGCACAGGGATGTTGCCGATGTCATTCACGAGCAGGTTGGACGTCCGTGGTTCCATCCATGCCCCGCCATGAGCATCGTTGTTGGTTCGTTGTGCAGACAATGGACACATGGCAGCACCATTTTCACAAGCCGTGCGGTCGTCGCGGTGCGGTCGTCACCGTGCCGCCGGATTCGCACACAGAGCACTCTACTCCAAGTCACACTGCCAAGCAGATCCAAAGCGACAGTGCCGATGCCAGCTGATCCAAGTTTGTGGAAGAGACCATCCACGAAGAGTACATGGCGAACAAGGCAGAGGGAAATGATGAGAAGCCGCGAGGAGCATGGTTGCTGCGCGGTTCTATCGACCGTCCCGTATCACGCTATCGTTTTCATCTTTCCCGGAGTTGCACTTCCGCCATTACGCCAACACTGCAGTCGAGACCCTCACCAAGTCTCAGGAGGAGCGTTCATTCACTGTTGGAGCAACAAATGCCAGGGCCACCATCCATTCCAATCTTCGAAGCGACCAGTGCCAGTGTGGCGGAAAGACAGGAACCGACGAGCCAGCCCAGTCCAAGCATCCAGAGAGCTTGACAAGCAAAAGAAGAAACCAACGAGCAACCCCATGCAGAGTGTGAGTGCCGTATTGCGGATCATGGTTGACACAGAGTTTCCGTATGGTAGAAGAAGCACATGGTCAGCGATCCATGGCCCATGAGCACCGTATCCCCACATGTCCTCCTTTGTGGTACTCCCAACTTCGTTGATGAGGCGGATGTTCCTGTCAATCACCTCGGTTGAGCATCGATGCTCTGGAAGTCGTGAGCCAAGACGGCGGTGCTCATGCCTCAGGATAGAATGCGCATGGTATCGCATGTTGGTGGTCTGTGAGGCAGAAACAGTGGAGATGGCACGGTATCGCTTCGCCTGTTGATTGCTGAACGTGTCAGCCCATCCCAATACGCAATGTGATGTTGATTTGGTGTTGAGGACTCTTGTTGCCCGCGCAGATGGTGATGCTTGCAATGCAGTGGGATGGCAACCAGCCAAGTCCAAATGAGATGGGTCGCAAGCAACAGAGGCAGTCACATCGGTGGCTTCATCGGTGGCTTCATCTTTGTTCGAGGCATTGGTTCACACCTCAAGTTGGTACTTGCGATGGCAGGTGGATGAGGGTCAACGGTCTTGCAGATGCCACGATGACGCAAGCAAGCAAGCAAGGGTCATGGTACGCCTGGCGCACATGGTGCACATGGTGGTGGTGATGACAGCTCCCTCTCTGTCTCTCTGTCTCCGGAGCCTTTCAAGTTGTTTGCTTCAAATTGATGTGGTGTTGATTGTGACTGATGTCGAGTTGTTGGAGGCAGACTCAAGGCCACAAGACCGTGCAGACCGACGGAAACGCTCAATGACCATTTCGAACCACCTTTGTGTCACGATCAATGATCTCTCGCATTCGTTGTGCTTCGACAGATGTCCAAACAGACAAGGATCTTCTTTGGTGGTTTTTGTTGGAAGCAACAGTGTAGTCAAACGAGTCGGAAACCGTATCCAAAAGACTGACAAAGAAAACAAACAACAAAAGGAAGTCGTCCAAAACAAAAACACAGACCCTCGGCCATAATCCATCATTAGAACCACTTCTTTATTCATCTTACATCGCTACGTTTCAATGAAGGCAAAGAGCTCCAAATCAATCTTTCATATTCCATCCGCCGTATTCACAAGGGCAGACAGAGCTCGACGGGAATCAGCGGGTGAGAGTGAGGGAGAGATCTACTCTACTGTACTCTACTCTATTGCAAGGGCAATGGCACAGGCGCTCGCATGTCTCGTAGAGGATAGTAGAGTAGTCTTCTTTACCATTGCATTTGCCTCCATTTGCATGCGCTAGCCGTCGATGATGTCACCTTCTGTTGCTCCGGGCAATGCTCGCAGCGTCAGCGCAGCAAGGTGACGTCGAAGCCGAAGCTGAAGTGCACCGAATTCTTTCCCTTTAGTCTCGCTCTTATATCGGCATGTCAACGCATGATATCAATACTCGCCGCGACCTGTGGACAGCAGAGACCATCGCGTTGATGGTGCTCGTGCCTTCCGCGCCACCGTTGATTGTGTGGCATAGGAGCGGCCTTCCACGTAAACCCTGCAATATCCTGAATGCACATCGTCTTGGTTCAGTCGCCACACCACGCCATGTCACGCCGCGGCACCGGCGACTTCGTCAACGCCACAAGAAGATGGTCCGCAGAAGCAGCGGGATTGGAAGTGTACTTCCGTTTCCTTTCCTTTCGTGCTGCTCAATGCGGTCTCCTGGTACAAAGCTCGACACCGTAGCGGCGTTGCGGATGCGAGACCCGCTCCATCCATCCATTGCGGACGGACTACCCAGGTACGAATCGTCCGGGACCATCTTGGGCGGCACATTGCCTTACTGCTTCCAAGGCAAATACAGCTCGCCCCTCGATGCAAGGCGGAAGAGTTCGTAGCTGTAGGATCCAACGAACCCAAGGATGGCAACACCCGCAAAAATGGGAATGAAGAGATCGCGGTCAGTTTCGGATGAGCTCATCCCTTCCTCGCCGCCTGATGAGCGCTCCCTCTGCAGCCGCTGCAGCTCGTTGCGGAGCTTCGACGCATTGCTGGAAGCTGTCGGTAGCTTGTCATTCGTTGACGATGTCTCGGAGCTGCCCCAACCATCGTCTTCGTCGCTGCCACCATCCGCGTCTTTGATGTTGAATATCGCGGATCCAGCAGAGTGCCGCCCTTCTCTTCTCTGCTGCTGCGCAGTCAGGCCATGGAATGGTTTGGCGCATTGCTGGTGATGGCACAATGATCAGATTTGGAAGGCTCCCACTTCAACCATCACGATCGTGACGACGAGGAACAGCTGGCATGACATGATTGTGGTGACCAGAATGAGTGGCCTTGCAGTCAGATTCATCAGTCCTTTCCGAGTCTCTCGCTGTTGTTGGTGATGTTGATGCTGTTGATGGTGACAATGATGATGACGACGATTGTGATGTGTGTCAAGCCAACGGGGGAACTTCTGTCGCACACGATTTGCGTCATCGTGGATCCAAGACAACATCAGACCAAAATTGGATACATGTACCAAACACAAGGTAACCAATTCAGATACCTTGAGTATCTCTGTATGAGTCGATACCATCGGACGAAACCGAACACGCGGAAACTTCATGTCTTTTTACACGCGTCTACGGTTTGGACAGACGGTCAGACGAACCAATCCTGCATACAATCTTGGCAACGTGGCCACAAAATTCATGCAAGAGTTCGGTGGTGACGATGGCGACCATGGCCGAGTTTGACTGCGCAGATGCTGCATGCGGTCTCTGACAGTTTTGCCGTTTCCAACAACGCATGCGCACATCAACACAAACACATCAAGAACACCATCATCCTCATCATCAGCTTCCGCAACCGCTGTCACCACTGCGAACACTACTACGTTTGGTACCATACACCACTGTTATCATCTGCAATCCCACCATTGCGCAAGTACCACATGATGAGCGACGCGGTGGACTCCGTTGGTGACAGCCTCTCACAATTTGAATCCATCACACCGCACACGGCCCTCATCCTCTTCCTGGTCGTGTTTCTCGGGGCGCAGGTGTTGCTTCGCGTGGACTTCGCACCGTCTGAGATAGGGCAGCATGAGGCAGCCACAGCAGCGCAGAGAACGAAGGTAGATGCGGGCAACGATGCATCAGAGACGATAGCGTCAGAGCGTTGCGTCGAAGACGGACGAGCATCGACCGTTCCCTACGTTGCTTCTGCCGCTCCCATCCATACTCCCACGGAAGACGGTGCAGCGGATCAACCGCACATGGACGATGAGGACTTCGTCGTCGTGTCCAACAGCGACTTGGTGGGCCATGGATCGCAGATCCCACCCGCGGTTTCATCGTCATCACTGGGTTTGCGTCAACGAGCCGTGCCGAACAGATCGACCCTTGCTGGATCCGAAGGTGGTGGCACTGTGAAGGGTCAGGATGCGGTTTCAAATGCTGACGGAGGCACAGAACAGAGCGGCGGTCTCGCCTCATCATCATCGGCGGCTGCTTCGCCTGGTTCTCCAACGAATGCCGGCGACCGTCCTGTCATTGACCAAGCCCAACAGGATGTCTTGACAACGCAGACAGAGACATCTGATGACGTAGCGACGAATACAATTACTACAACAACGACAGTCACCAACAACTGGCGTTGCGCCTGTCAAGGAGGATTCTTACCTCCGGGGATGTTCGGGGGTGCCGAAGCTGTCTTCCGCCTGGGTTCTGGCGAATGCTTTCACAAGAAGGCGGTTTGATGTGGTTCGTTTCGTCGTCGGGTCGTTGTCCATGAAGAGACTGTCAGTATACTCGTAGCAGTACGTGAGAAGTGTTCCAATAGGGAGGAAGAAGTTGGAGGTTGAAGGACGGGAAAGAACGACCATCAATGAACGATGCTTCAATGAACGATGCTTCAAAAAGTGCGGCGTTCGCTTCCGCATTGTCCATCCGCACCCTCTGTCTGTGTGTGCGTTTGAGCGTCGGTATGATGGGTTGATGGCATCGCGTTCCAGACTCATGGGAGGATCAACACTCTACTTCTACATGTGGCAATGCTGCCTTTGCTCTCTCCCACCACAAAGCAAGGGCTGGAACGGGAAGACACAAATTGGAGAAGCAGAGAGGAAGCGAGGTTGGGAAACAATGGACATCGTCAATGGTATCCCTCGCTTCCGGGCTCCGTCCGGTCTTTGTCATCCTTGGGTAAGTTCACCATTCCATGCGTATCTTCGTCATTGTTTACTTGAGCAGGCGTTGGTGGGGACCTGCTCTCGTTGCTTCCCGTCGCCATCATCGTCGTCGTCTCACCAACACCACGTGCTGCTTCATACTCGTACTGTCTCCTTCCTCCCCCGTACAAATCGCAACCACATAACATGCACGCAGACCATCCCAGTTCTGCTGTATGCTATACTACATCGTCTCCCCTGGCACAGCCGCAACGACGCTCATGAGCTGCCACTTCCAAGTTATTGCGTCCAAGCTGCTGCGCTCGAGCTCCGGAGGAACAGGCGGCGCAAGCAGGAGCGCAAGCACAAACACAAGCGAACCTGCCCATCCTCTGTTCAACCTTCTTTCAGAGCCGTTCCCAGTCAGCCCTCGCCGTCTCCTCAAATCATACCAAGGCTACACTGGCCAAAACCCTTCCAGAAAGTGAAAGAGATTCAAGGGGACGAGACAACAAGCAAAGCACTTGCCGCCGGCAGAACTTCAGAGCACTCATCATGCTTTGAATACTGCACAGTTTGCGCGCTCACCTTCCACGGTTGCTCAAACCTACACCAAGGAATTACTCTACGTTCTCTGCTCAATATCGCGCATCTACAATCAATCCTTCCCGAGCATTACCAGCAGCCACTAGTAAGTCCATCGTTGCTCCACCTTCACGAGAAGGGACGGTGCGAAGAGGGCGATACTTGGAGAGAGCTGCGATCTTACTCGTATGCTTCTGCATCGGAGGGAATGTGCGAGCATGCGTCGGTCGAGTGATTTCCATGCCAAGGGAAGTTGAATTCAATTCAATTGAATTCATTTCGATTCTGTCGTCCGCATGCTGATAAGACCTGTGAACATTTGCGACGACAATTCTGTCCACAAGCTTGAGCTCACGCACATTCCAATTCGGCGACCGCCATCCGTTTCCTCTCCATCTTTTTCATTACGCCTCACGATTGTGGAGCGAACATGCACGCGGTACCCAATGCATCACCATTTGATCCGCGATCGACAGCTGATGCGCCAGCATGCTATGCTTTGTCGGCTCTTCAGCCTGCAGAAGCACTGCATCCTGGACATCCGGTACATCGAGGAAGGATCAAGGAAAGATCAAGGAGCGCAGGCGACCGCGTGGTTGAGATCATGCTCGCCACGTGAGCCTCATCTTGTTCATTGGGGGCGCTTCATCGACACACACACACACATGTACAGGCGCTGGCCCTGCTCTTCCATCCGCCTCGCTGCTCATGAAGATGATGGGAAGGCGCAGAGGTGCAATCGCGGCAAGGCAGGACATGTCTATTGTGATCGTGCTTGCGATTGCATTTGAGCGGACCATTTCACCACTTCGTAGAATAGCATTGATTGGTATACTATCTTCTAAATCGTGTGCGACGGATGCACCGAATTAACGTGACATGTAAAGTGCGACAGTTGTATTGAGTAGCACGAGGTACGAGTGTGTCGTTTGAGCTTGGTTTACACCGACGTGTCTGTGACTTGTCGGATAAGAGGGTCGGTCATCTTGCAAGCGTCGTCGCTGCTATTGCCGTTGCCGTTGTTACTGTTGTTGTTCGTCATGAAGAATGTCTTTCCTTCGAAGGTGGAAGCAAAGTCAATGGGATGCAGCGTCTGTTGCTGCTGCGGCTGCTCATTATCATCTTCAAAAATGTCATCCGGGATGACCTGCGTGAGGAAGTTATCGCCCAGCTCCATGTCGCAGGACGTCAAGGAGTGTCTGGCCGGCATGCCGAAGGTGTTGTTGCTCAAGACGGACGACAAGTCGAAAGGAGCGTCTTGCATCGCGTCCAGGGATGGCATCGATGTGCTGATGGCCATGTCCAGGAGGTTGAGTCGCTTCGTGACTTTGTTGCTGCTGCTGTTGATGACTGTGTTGGTGGCCGTGGCGCTGACCGTGGCGGTATTCTTTGCCAAGTTCATCTGCTTCCTGCGCTCGAAGACGTCGATTGGCTCGACATCAAAGTCGGCCGTGGCTCTCTCTTGGATGGCGTTGATGATGGACTGGTAATAGTTTGGATGCTGCAGCACGACCTTTGACTTCGTGGGTTCTTCGAAGCATCCCTGCTGCTGCTCGAAGGACAAGGGCGCAGTCACCTTTGGCTGCTGCCGACGTTCGAGCGGACGCGGCGATGCTTTGTTCGCCGTGTTGGCGTTGTTGAAGTTCTTGACAGCGATCTTGGGGCCCTGCGCTGATTCGTGGCGGCTCATACGTTCGCAGAGCAACTTCTGGCCTTGGACGAAGTAGGGGTGGACGAAGGCGCCGCGGTACGGTCCGTCGACGATGCGCGAGAAGTTCCACATGTTCATCTGGCGCGTGAAGGAGCGGAACTTGGACTGGCCGAAGAAGAGCGGGAGGATCTTTTCGACGAGCTGCTCCGAGTCTCTGACGTAGACCGCGCGGCCGTTGTTGACCCAGGACACGATGTTGTCAAGTCCCCACTGCTCAATGTACGACATCATGTCGTGCAGCTTGCCTGGGAACTGCTGCATGGATGTTGGTCGGCGGCGTCGCCTGCGTGGTGGCTTCGCGCCGTTCTTCTTGGCCTTGGCGACTTTCTTGTTGGAGCTTTGGGAGGCGACGCTGCTATTGCTGCTACTGCTGCTGCTGATGGTGGTAGCGTTGCTATCGATGTTGCTGTTGTTGCTGTTGTTGCCGTTGCTGGGAATGTTAAACGCAGCGAGAGACATGTCAAGGTTGTTGTTGCTGGTGTTGACGATGTTGAAGTCGCAAGTCGGAGCACCCGAGAAGGCGTTGTTGGAGTTGAGGTTGTTGAGGAAAACGGTCATGTTGCTTGTTGTCGTTTGTGATTGTGATGTGTCGAGAGCACTCGGTGGTAAGACGATTCGTTGGGAGTGGCCTTGCTTTGCTTTGCTTTGCTTTGCTTTGCTTTGCTTTGCTTCGTTGTTCTCTTGTGCAGTGCGATTTCGTTTGTGGGGGGAGTGAAATTGTGAGCAGATGGAGGTGATGGGAGGAGTGGTGGTGTTTTCCAGAAAGAGCGTTGCGATGATACCACCGCAATCTTTCGATACTAAACTCGAGGTTGGTCCTTACTGAGCAGTATCATGGACTCATCATGCAATGTTGGAATGTCTGCCTGCGATTTCTGCGTTTCCTGCTTACAGCAATCGGCATCAGCCAATCAGAACGCTCCGTTTCAGACAATTTGGAGTGCTGACAGGTGCTCGCCAGCAAACGATACTACATCCGAAAGAGGATACTCCGTCGTTTCGCAGCGTTCCGACGGCGATACTATGGCAGCGCATCCGTCGTGACGTCACGACGTCCCCCGAGGTTGGTCGTAGTCCGTTGTTGCATGAGAGAACGGACCGTTTTTCCCAGCATTGCAATGATTGCGCAGGCACGATCATGGAACGCACAGTTTTTACACACCGATGCACAGACACACGTATAATGATTTTCCTATATCGGAATCGTAGATTGGATTGAACACATTTCTCTCGCAGTCTATGAAACGAGGCCAGATGGAGTACTATTGCCAAGAGGTGGGCACATCAACGCAAACGTCACAAAAGATCCGCTTCACATGAGATGCCACCAACACATCACATCGCAGTCGATGCGAAGATCCAGAACGGGCGTTGGCCACCACCTGCAGAGAGCAAGACATGCAACATGCAACAACACTCAGCTCGTATCATAGGTATTATAGTATACAAATACATCAACTCCAACAATCTCACAATCAAGCAACTGTAACAACTCGTGTGATTGCTCTACGTGACCAATCTGTTCTACAAACGTGATGTCCCACACCTGCAGGTTCCCCACTGCTCTGATGCATCTGCAGCTGCTGCTGCTGCTCGCCATCGTAGCAACAAAGAACGTCGCTGGCTTCGCCGCCCCCGCTCCGGGCAGCGCGCCGTCCATCATCGTCGGAGGTGGACGCATCGGCGGCCTGCTGAAGGATCTGGGAACAGATGAGGACGTTGTCGTGAAGCGCGGAGAGGGCATTCCAGCCACACCCTCCGAAGGGCCCATCTACGTCTGCACGCGCAACGACGATCTGGCGAGCGTTGTGGAGGCAACACCGGAAGCCAGACGAAAGGACCTCGTGTTCTTGCAGAACGGCATGCTGGGCGACTTCATCAAAGGACAGGGCCTCAGCCCGACCGAGGTCACCCAGGCTCTGCTGTACCTCGCCGTGCCCAGCCTGGGCGCCGCCCCGATTGATGGCAAGACGTCCGTCAACCCGGAGGGTCTCACGAAGGCCAGCGGTCCATGGGCGGAGGAGCTGGCCGCCAAGCTGGCCAAGGGAGACCTGTCCTGCGCCATCCCTGCATCGGAGGACGAGTTCCTGAAGGCCGCTTTGGAGAAGCACATCTTCATCTGCGTCACCAACCTCGTGGGACAGGTCAAGGGACGCAGCCTCACCTTCGGCCAGGTGTACGAGGAGGAGCTCAATGCGGAACGGCAGGCTCTGGTCAAGGAAATAGCGGCGGCAGGTGGCGAGTACGTCGGCGTGCAGCTGGACAACATCGACGAGACTGATGCTCGTCTCGTAGCCTACGGGCGATCCGTGGCGGACTTCCCCACCGGAGTGAAGGAGTTTCCTTGGCGCAACGGTTGGTTCCATGACATCTCCAAGGCTGCCGTGGAGGCTGGCAAGCCGGATCCTATGCCTCTCCACACTGCCGCCCTCGAGGATCTGGGGTTGTTGTAGAGCAGACCAGAGCATAGCAATTGGGCAATTGAGCAGATCTCATATCTACGCGTACGAGTATGGTATGATAATGTTTGACACTGCAAAGAAAGGAAGACGCTAGGCACGAGTAATACTGATACTCTAAATACAAACGACGCGGTTACTTGCTGCTGTCATTGATACTGATCTTCATGGTGCTTCCCACGTTCCCTTGTCATTTGGGCAGATTCGAGAACCGGCGATTCTGCTGTACAGCGGAACATGAAAGCCTATTGTGGGCACGCTGTTGCCGCTGCCATTGTTGGTTGCGGCATCAACCTTCCTCATCGGAATGAAGAACTCAAGCGGAGGACGCGATGCATCCCTGTCATGTGGTACAAGCTTGCGGCTATCCTCCATTTCATTGGCATGTGGTGGGACTACAACATCGGCGTGCGAGCGGGATACGACAACAAAGTGGCAGGCTCGGCGGGTGCCCCACGTGGGTGGACGTTGCAGCAATGGGAATATCTTGGGGTTGTAGAGGACCTCCTGCCAGAGTTCCACCTTGGGCGTGGCAGGTGCTACTACCTCATTGGATGTTCGAGCGTCGTCTCTTCTCTGTTGTTGTTGCTGCTGTTGGGGAGTATCATGGTCAGCGACATCCCCCGCACCATCGCCCTGAGTACCTGATCCCTCGTCATCGTCATCCTCCTCTGCGCCAGTGTCTGCGTCTGAGTCCTGATCTGATGCACGCTTGGCTGCATCGACGGTATCATCCAATGCCTGCCGCAAGAAGACGACGCCAAGCGGATCCGAATGCGTGACGTACGCCGGACCATGGTGGTGGTGGCCGTTGTGATGAGCATTTGCAACACTGCGA
This sequence comes from Craspedostauros australis, assembly GCA_026770025.1. NCBI lineage: Eukaryota > Bacillariophyta > Bacillariophyceae > Mastogloiales > Achnanthaceae > Craspedostauros > Craspedostauros australis. The sequence continues at coordinate 72,824 of JAMXDE010000073.1, read as the reverse complement.
TTCGCCTTGACAACATCGCCATGGGCGTAGAACCGATGAAACAGATCGAGGTACCGCAATATGATGGGATTGTGCTTCGTGGTGCCAAGGATGGCCTGGAAGAAGTTGCCGGGGTGCTTGGATTGGCGATGCACACGCGCCGTGACGAACTCCGTCCGCGGATGAAGGATCGTCCATAGATCATATCGCACGCCCAGATCGACATCGAGGTAGATTCCGCCCGTCTCGTAAAGCGCGCTGCCGCGGCAGATATCACCCTTGAACATCCCCTTCGTCTCGTTTTGAAAGTGCGGAATGAGGGCGGGGTACACGTTGCGCAGCGATGAGACGCAGTCGTCATCCGTGAGGAAGCGGACCGCAGCGTGGGGATGGACGGCAATCGAATGCTGCACGTTCTCCGCCAGCGCGCATTCCTCCTCTCCGTCAGTTTTGGTTTGATAGGTGCAGTTGGATGGTGTGCGAGGGCTGTGGCTCAGCAGATTGCGATGGTACGTGAGTATCAGAACTCTCGGAATGGCTGTCGGCGGCTCATTGTTTTGCGGTGGTGGTGTGTTCTCAGAGACATCAACCATCGCATTCTCCACGAATGTCGTTGGCGTCTGTGCGATTGCTTGTGAGATTCTCTCCTTGTGGGAATGCATGCTTGCATCAACCAGAGCAGATGCAGCAGCAAGTTCATCGGCCTTGCTTGAGGACGCAGATGTACCGGCAGATGTATCCATCCGCATGAGGACAACCACAGCACAAGCTTGAACGAAGAAGAGCGTACCGACGAAGCAGAGAAGCACCATCTGCAAGCGACGCAAATGAGAATGCGGCCCTTGCTTCTGGCTTGCGCTGTTCGAACCCTTTGGATCCTGCATCGCTCGTGGGGATGGCTGTCTCGCCATCGTTTCTTCGTCTGTGACATGACTTTCAATCCTGCTGCCGCCTTCTTCATGGACATGCCGACGTCTGGTGCTGGTATCAGAGGTTGATTGAGGCATGGGCGTGCGCCTCTGTCTCTGTCTCCGCGTGTCCATCAGCCTCTCATCGCAGCGAACTCCCTTCATCGATCGATTCTTCGCTTGTCCATCGATGCCCTGGCTTCCAATGGCATTGTCAATGGGTACGTGTCGGAAAGTAAGCGAATGGTATGATAATGATAGCTTGCTGGTGCTTCCCACTTTGCTGCACACAAGCTCTCTCTCTGTGATCCTTCTTTGATTGTATGGTACGCGTGCTAACATGAATGCTCGCAGTACGTATGCAAACTACCAACAATGGTGTTCTTTCGTTTGGGTGTCTCGTTGGATGTGGTAAACGGCCTGTTGACTCACACGATTCAAATGATTTCGATGCGACCCGCGATGTCTCTGCGCAGAGAAATCAGCTCCGTTCTGCACCAGGTATCATGTACGAGCTATCTCTACTACTTGTGGAGAGTGCGATCTATAATATGAGTCTGGAGATTGGTTGCAATCATGCTTTTGCAGACAATCAACATACTCCTCCAACACTCCAGAGCACCCAGCTGCACTCCTCAGGCTCAACGTTGATTCGCTGTTTCATTGCTCATGGAGTAGCTCAGATTCAGCTCGAAGTATGAATTCGTCACATTGCCGCTCAGGGGCCACGAGCACTCAACATACTCTACTGCAGGTTATTCGCCAGCGATCTTGCCGAGGCTGTAATCGCAATTCTTGCCAGCCAGGGTGTCCATCAGCGCGACGAAGTCGGTCGTTGGCTCGCCCTCGCCCACAGGCTTGGACCGCAGATCGAACGACCGTCCCACGAAGGCCGCTGGCAAGCGCAGGGCCTGCAGCATCACCTCGGCGACATCCTCGCGTGGCACAGAGCGCGACTCGGTCTGATCGATCACATCATCCACCCCCACCACGAGCTCGCGTTCGCCGCCCGGTTCGTTCAGCAGACCGCCGGGATGCACGATGGTCCACTTCTTGTCGGAATCCATCAGGTACTTCTCGGCCTTGCGCTTCCACATCACGATGTTGCCGCCGCTCACGCTGCCGTCCTCGTTGGTCGTGCGGCCGATGGCGTTGAGAGGGTTGGACTCGTCGGAACCTCCCATCGTTGAGCAGATCACGACGTGCACGCCTGATGGCACGGCGTCGATCTGATTCTTCTGACCGATCCAATCCACCTGTTCGGGCTGTCCGTTGGGGAAGCCAAATACGGGTCGCCCTTCGTTCATTTCGCCGGTCGGGGCTGGCGTAGCCGATGTGGCGATGCAAAGGGCAACGACGTCGTCGCCGTACTTGGAGACCACCGATTGGATGGCCTCCGGGTCCGTCACGTCGCAGACCTCGATGATGTCCGAGGGAAGGCCGGAGTCGACCAACGCCTGCTTCGATGCGTCGCTGCGGCAGATGCCAATGGGCGCGTACTCCTCGGCGGCCACGAGCTTTCGGAACAGGGAGCCTCCCGTCTTGCCTCCTGCGCCCGTCACGAGCACGACGTTGCTGCCGTTGTTGGGGGTGGCGAATGCCATGGTACTGCTGGCAACACTCATCACTGTCACCACCATCGACGCCTTCGTCAGAACAGAAGCGATCCTCATCATTGCAATTCAATTTAGATTACTCTATTCTGGTATTATGTGTGCTTTCTGGAGTATGTACACTGAGTCCAGTTTTGTATCGTATTGCTCTGTGCGAGTTTGTGTGGAGTGGGGGGAGAAGGGAATGATGGAGAGGCAATCTCGCTGCTGTTGCGGAAATGTGCCGTCAGGGTGTTGTCATCATCGTCGGCTCCACCTCCAACAACAACATCATCAACACCATCATCAACATCATCATCAACATCATCATCATCACCATCATCGTTCTCCACCTCATCGGATCCAACAAGAAGCCGATCCATCCGCCCCCACAACATTTTCTGCGCTATTTGTTCGTGTCTGACGTCATTGGATCTTCACATGAGATCCGTTGAATCAACTGGAAACGATTTATTCGAATGGGTCGACACTTGGACTGTTTGCAGTCACGAACTGGAAACCAAACGACACCATCCATCTCGTCTTGCCGTCGCTCGTGGAAATGACTGCTTTTGGACAAGTGCGGTTCCATGCGCGCTACCAGGTATGTTGCGAAAGGTGAAATGGTTCCATTTCTCCACGTTCTCGCTCGCGGTTGAGATGAAAGGACCTTTGGATGTTTAAATCTCAACCATGACACAAGCAATGTCCGAGACGAACCTGGGTCGTGACTTTCTGACAACCAAATTTGGGTGGTTTCGGTGTCGCTGCTGCGCATGGTAGACAGGGGTGGATGGTGGAGCAGCTCGTGCATGCAATGCTGCACTATTATTCCGGAGCACGCAACCATACGTACGCGTACGACCTACTATGAGTCAAGAAGGTTTCGAACAGGGAGGAGGCAGATCCGTTGCCTCCCGCGTGGCTGCCGCCATCACGTGATGGTGGAAAACAGAAGTTGGCGAGAGGAGAGGAACAGCATTGTTCGAGTTGTAGTCGAGGGTATAGCTCATACGAAAAATCGATGGACAAGCATACTTACAGGCGCGAAGAGTAGTAGATCGGAAACCAATCAGCCATCCGACACGGGTTGAGTTTCAAACCATGGCACCATCAGTGGAGTCAGCACCAGAATCGCCATCAGCAACAAGAAAATTCTTATGTCGCACAATCGCCGTGCGGAGTGTTGCTGATCTCGCAGCAATCACACCACGCACGAGACGACAAACAACACAATGGTACTCTCTGTGCGTACCTTTGCTTCATTTTGGTGCGCATGCGATGCTGTTTCTTTGTAGAAACAAGAAGGCAAATTATGTCATGACATTTTATTCACACACTTACCAGCCTCCTTGTTCGTTTTGTTCGTGGATATCAATGTCGCCTCACTCGATTTCTGTGGTCTGTTTCTGCGCCTTCATCCAGCCAGAACTTCATTGCGAGGAAGTTGCCACATTTCGGTTCTGTGTGCAGGCTCCGGCAGGTGCTGGCGCAGGCTACAACATCATGCTGTGCCACAAGCGTGCGCGGGTGCCGCATGAGCTGCGCTCGCGCAGCCACTTTGTTCGAGCAGGGAGAGAGATCTAAGGGCAGTAACACTCAGCTGGTTGGTTGCGAACTTGTCGTTGACAGGATGAGGCATGCCGCGCATCGCGCGACGTGATTTATTCACGCTTGTGCACCTACCAATAGCTCGTATGACCAACGAGTATGACAAGTGTACATTGAGTCGAGGGGAGCTGCGAAGCTTCTCGGTTGAGTTGCACCAGCCAGGCATCAGCGATGATGCTTGTGCGAAGCCTGGAACACAGCACAGGACAAAGAGAGACATACATCGTTCTGTGGTATCAAAGATCCGGTTGGAGGAGAGAAGCAGATCAGTGTTGTGGTGCCACCATACTGGTACTCTAAGGTACACGCATCGACCTCGTACCACAGACCGAGAAAGTGGTGTTTGTTGTTGAGAAGGGAAAAAACGAACTCTAATCATGCCCACATGGAATCGTATGCCATGGCACGACAAAGTAACCAAGCAAGAAGCGCATCGCGAGAATGCTCTCTTAAATAGACCATTCAGAAGCGATTCGGCACCCAGCGTCAACAGAGGCCCGCATAGTACAGGAGAGTACTCTGCTGCGGAGCACAAAACCCTCCGACACGCATCGAGTTAGGTTTCTCTGCTGTGCAACATCGCACAAACAAGTGTCACCACCAATCCAACACAAAATAACCGCGCACACAAGTCAGGTGCGAAGTCGCGCAGAGCAGATCGTGGAATAGGGTCGGAGGTCGTAGTAGTATCCATCACGCAGGGAAGACAAACGATGTCACATCATCTCTGTGCACATTCGAGAGGCTTCGCCGACGGATACCATGAAGAGAGAGAGACAGACGGGAGCCGCGTAACGTACGACCTATGGTGCAGAGTCCATCATCAAGGTGTTGGAAGACCAACACAACGAAACCCCGTCGCCACACACATAGACAAGTTTTCAATCACATGCCAAACACAAATTCTTCACGGATGGTGCAAACGAACAGGCATGGCGCAGCCGCTCTATCGTCAGGGACATTTCCTGGAGGATCTCGCGAGCAGACCGATCTCAATCTGGCATTGCTTCACCTGTCAATGCCACTTGGCTGAGCATGTTTTCACATCCATGCATCGTGCATCATGCCTAGTGCATATCGGTCTGCTCCTCTTGCCTGTCTCTTCTATGTGCATTGTTTTGGTATGATGGAGTAGTCGTCGAGAGCACCCTCCACCGACGGAGCGCAAAGAAGGATGCAGGCCACATAGTCGTAGTCATCCTCTCTCACTGGAGAGACGCACCAATAGCAATGACTGACTTGTGAACAGTTGGTACCTCTCCTGCACGAGCGACTGTTACGCCTGCACTCGTGTGTTTTCTCCTTCGCAATCCATCAGACAAACTGTTCGATCTCGATACCACGACGCCACCACACCCACCCACATATGTTAGAAATGAATAGTCCTTCTTTGTAACAATACGAGCTGCTGTCTGTCTCTGTCTATCTCCCCAGAGAGCCAGAGAAAGTACCATCTGATATACTCGTACGACCTCGTCGTGGGTATGTGCCACCGTCTCGGCCTGGAGCTGAAAACAACACCCACACCAGCCACAACAGAAGAATGGGGATGGTACACGAACAGAAAACAACCGAATCGAAACGGCGGACTCAGTACCCCAGCCCGTGCTGCGCCTCGCACAAGGTGGCTCTTCACTGCATAGGCGAGTACAGGTGAAAAGCAGTGAGGCTAAAAGGCTCCGCACGTTTGTGACACACAAAGCCCTGCGAACATCTCTCCACAACGAATGAACGAGTAGTAGGGCGCCCACGTACGAATGCCGCATGAACTGTACCACCAACACACATAACACACTCGCACACTGCGCACTGCGCACTGCACGCGCACACCATACTAGCACACCATACTAGCACACCATACTAGCACACTATCCTCGCACAACGACATAAGCGACAACAACGAGAAAACGTGCCAAGACCGACCTGTGCCACATGTCAAGGGCGCCCATAGCGCATACTTTTTCTGGTTGCGACTTGCAAACCTTGAACCGCGTACGCACAAACTCCAAAACACAAAACAAACAACACCCTTGTGCGAGACATACCCACTCCGCACTCCACCATCATCCATCATCCATTCCCATGCAGCCACGAGAGAACATTCACACCGACAGCGACAGCGGCAGCGTCGACGATAACAACAGCAACAGCAACAGCAACAGCAACAGCAACAGCAAGAGATCGCTGAGTCAACACGGCCCCAACATGGCACAGCTCCAAGCAGCGCAAAAGATGGAGATGGCAGAGCTCGAGACACGCCTCGCCTTCCAACGGAAGAAGCGAGAGCTGCTGCTCAAGGAGCTTTCGTCATCGTCCGATGCTCTCGCCGTTGCGGCTGCGCACGTCGACGCGAGGAAGAGGAGCACATCATCCGCAGGTGGACCAGCACCTGCTCAGGCTGCCGCAATCGCGGCCGCTTCTGCTCCTGCTGCAGCCCAAGTTATGCCAACGGCGCAGTCACTGCGATCGCTGCAATCGCTTCAGGCTTCGCGTGGCGGCATCAACCAACCACACATGATTGTTATCCAACCATCAGGAGGCATTATCTTGGTTCCACCCACGGCGCAACACCGGCAGCACCAACTGCACCAATTGCACCAATCCTACGGGCAACTTGCAGCACAGCCAGGTTCCATTGGCATGTTGAGATCACCAAGATTGCCACCCGGGTGCTCACCAGTACCGCCACCCAACATGATGGGTTTCGACGACCAGGCACGAATGCAGTCTCTGAACCTTGCGAATGCGCACAGGCATGCACAGACACGTGTTAACTCAGCCCCCGTGTCGCTCGCGGCGGCGCCTGGCGTCAACTTGGGCTTGCGCGCTGGACGACTGCCGGATGCCATTCTGCACCAGGGAACCTTGCTTGCTTCTCCATATGCGACGGCGCAATCGCCGATGATGGCGCCAGCCCCATCGCCTGCTATCCTGCAGCACCGTCAGCCTGCGGCTTCGAGCCTCGAGGAACTGCAGCAGTCAGCGGAAGCAAGATCCATCTCGCAGGTCTCCGCCATGGATGGCGCGAATGGTGGGATGCTCTGCGTCGACTCATCCAACACCCTTCCTCTCCATCTCCAGCCTCAGGTTGGCATGGCGCATACTGCGATGGAGCCTCGGCGTATCGCCGGAGAAAGGTTTGAAGGCCTGGCTGGTCCTGCCTTTCCCGATGCGCCTCTCGCAGGGGCACGAGTGGCACACGCACTAAGAGCAGAATCCACCGACCATGGCCCCATGCCGTCATACCACAACTGCCGACGACCCGCCAGAAGTGCCCCGGATCAGTTTAGCGACGCGTCCGACGATTCCTGTGGCGAAGATGAGAGAAACTGCATGAGTGACACTCAGAGCATGCCAAAGAGTATCGCAGCGAAACTCCATGATAAAAACCGTGCCTCGTCTCAGAAGGATTTCATCATGTCACCCGAAAAGGTGACAAGCCAGACTTGGGCAATGATGGAAACTGTGAACGAAGACTGCGTCGACATGAGAACCAACAGCAGTGCCAAGAGGAAGAGGAAGAACCGTGTCACCAGCAGCAGCAACAACAACAACAAGACTAGAACCGCCGCGACTAACAGCACGAAGAACACCAAGAGGAGACGGATGACGCTGCCGTTGAAGTCGAAGAACAAGAACCGCGATGGCGCCAACAGCAACAGCAGCAGCAGATCCAAACGCGACTCCTCGGAGTCAACGGTCATGTCATCATCTCCAGTATCTCCGCCCCATTCGCCATCCGCCGACAAGCAGACCACCAGGATCAGGATGCAGCAGGAGAGCGTCAGATCCTGGGAGTACAGGTTGGAGGAGCTGCTCCAATACAAGAAAACCCACGGCGATTGCAACGTTTCGCAGCGCGATAGCAATCGCGGTCTGGCCGGTTGGGTCAAGACGCAACGATATCAGTACAAGCAGTACACCGCCAACAATTCGACGCCCATGACTGCACACAGAGTGAAGACTCTCAATGCCATGGGCTTCGACTGGAACCCCCGTCCGGGACGCGAGGAGAAACTCTGGATGGACAGATACGAGGACCTCGTGCAGTTCAAGAAAGCCAACGGACATTGCATGGTGCCGCAGAAGAGCGAGACGCAACGCCAGCTGGGCCTGTGGGTTACCAACCAGCGCAGACAGTATCGCAGGCTGCAGGAAGCGCGCAAGTCTCATATGACGCAGCCCCGAATCGGCTTGTTGGACAAGATCGGTTTTGAATGGGAGCCCAACGGCTGCCAGGCACGTTCCCGTATCCGAAAGGACAACTTGGCAAAGCAATCAGCCACCTCGAGCGCCAAGACCAGCACCTGCGCGAGCAGCCCGTCTGTGGGCGGCGCCACAACGACCAAGGCCAACAAAACGAAGTCCCACGACGTCATGGCTGTCAGCGAACATGGAGACATCGGCACAGAAACCGTGGCCGAAGCGCCCACAATGTCGCCGGCACGAAAGCACAAGTACAAGCAAACGCAATCAAGTCTTGCGTTGTTCGCCTCATCTTTGTCCTCGTCTGATGCTTCCATCATCTCTGCGGAAAGCACACCAGATTCATCTTAAGCCATGCTCGTGGAGCATAATACAATAGGTCGTAGAGTAGAAACAGACGATCACTTTACTATGCTCCCATGTATAGTAGCTCGTACTGCACGTTATTCGCAAGCGTTGATGTGCCGATGTAATAGAATAGTTCCCAGTATGATTGCATCCTCACACACAAGTGCCACGCTTTGCTATTCTTTTCGCGTCATGCTATTCGTAATCGCGCCCTTGTGTGAGATGATGTGACAGAACTGAATCGGATCGGTCAAAATGCCAGATGTAAGATAGAGCGGTGGCCACAAAAGACCCAAATCTTTTGTGCGGTCACTGCGGACGCGTAACGAGAGTTTTCACCCAGGCATTGCGCCACGGTTTCTCTCATACTTTTACGACACCCTTCTCGTGTCACACACACTCTTCCCTTTTCTCAACGCATCTTGTCTCATCGCCCAGCTGTGTTCGCACGCAAGTACATTTGCACCACCGGATTGCTTGAGAACCGAAACATGGGCGAACTTTCACATGTTGACTCCTCGTATTGGCGTAGTTTCTGGGATCGGTGACCTCCGTGCTGCACCAGTAGCACCCTCTCGCCACATGGAGATGGAGGTATAGGTACTGTGAATGTGTGAATGCGTGAATGTGCCAGTTGCAACGTCGCCAAAACAGCACCGTCACAAGTTAGTTGCCCTTGGAAAATCTCTTTGTTGGCAGGGAGTGCACGTCGCCATACTGCCCCAAACATCGGAAGCAGACGCGACATGATGACATTGATGGGATTGCTCGGTTGCTATGTCGCGAAGACGGTCACCACCACTTCGACCGCACCGCGCCATGGACGCCGAATCGAAAACAGAAATGGAAACGAGGCGGTGGCTGATCGAGGCCAACCAAAACAACGCTGGTTGCGTTTCATACCTTTTAGGAGGTGAGTTATGCGAGAGGCATGTGTATTCGTAGCATAGCACGAGCGAGGGTCACAGTGCGATGGAGGGTACACGTCTTGGTTGGGATGGGTAGCTTGTAGGATGGTGGGTCCGGAGAAGTCGAGCGACATACGAGAACTTGTATAGTCTCACTCAAAAGCTGCGGTAAACTCACGTTTATTGATAATCAAAGCCACAATGTCCGATGAGACATCAACGACATGCGCGAGCGAGAAAAAGAGAGATTCACACATGTGGTCAAGATCGGACGCGCTCACATTTTGAGCAGCTCATTCCACAACGGTGGCGACTTTGAACATCCTTGAAACAACCGCCAACCCTGCTGCCACAACGGCCGTCTATGCTGGAGAATTGTTCATGCGATGTGGAATGTTCTCGCTTCGCCGACTTTCTGGCCAACCGCTCATGCTGATCGATCTTGCCGTGTTCGCTGCCGTGTTCGCAGCCACGTAGAATATGGAAAGCAGTGGCAATGGCTGACTCGTACGTTGGAGCAGCACTTCGGGTTGATGGAATGCAGACCACGTGCAACCCCCGTTTGGACGATTGAGCGATGGCACGTTCTCTTCGGTTCTCGTTGCTATATTGCGAAAGCCCTTGTTTGGACCACCGCTCTTCTCGTTTGGCCTCATCGTCATGGCCAAAGATCACCGCGAACGATGTCGCTTCCGAACGGCGGGAAACGTAGCATAATCGGGTCGATGGCAATCCCAGCGTCAAAACATCGCTATCTCTGTCGATCCCCTTGCGACCTATCAATCCACTGATCCATGGGAATGCGCCAAAGTCCAAGATCTGCTGCCGTCGACGTTGGGAGAATCTTGTACTTCTCGTCGTTGCCACGAACCTCAACCACCACCACGACCACCACCACGACCACGAACATGTTTGTGGTCGCGGGTTTCGTATTCGGAGTTTGTTGTTGTTACCGTTGTTCGTTTTGCTTTTCTTGTTCGATTGAGAACGGGAATGGATTGGATCGTGTCCGACAGGAGGGAATCAGTTCCGTTGAGTCTTGGGAAAAGGGAAAACGTTCGTGATGTTCGACCACTTTGATCACATCCATCGCCTTCAACTGAAGAGGAGACGAACACATGCTCGCGGTGCCGGAAGGAACAGACCTTTGTTGTTCTGCAAGCATCGGCAACACCGTGATCATAAGCCCACACTTGTGTCAACTACGAACATACGCAAACCTTCAGAGCGCCATAAAGTTAATTGATGAGAGGTCGGTTTCAACCCCACGCGATGCGTCACAGCGTCACTGATGTCAAGGCCAAGTGCGTACACACGACTGATCAAAATGCTCACAACCATCAAAATTCGGGCACAACGAACAAGAAGAACATCGGAAAGAGAATAGCGCGCGGCAGTTGTTGATGGATGGCTGTAGGATGGACACACAGATGATGATGTTGCGTTCGCCATCGCCTCCCCAACTGCGGGTATTTTGTCGTATCGCGTTCATGGAGTGGAGCAGATGCTCCTGGGGTGCTCCATCCTGTTCTGATGTGATTGTTCGCTCGTGCGAGCGCGTTGCTACTACTTACTACCACTACTGCTACTGATACGACTACTACGACTTGTGAGGCGACGCTGTTCCATCACTGTTGCCAACGAGCTTGCGGAGCATTGATGTTAGTTAGGATTCGTGCGTAGGCGTCGCGAATCGGTGGAGAATGCCTCGTGAATCTGCCGGCTTCGGGATAGCCGTGTGATGCAGTTCAAGAGAGGTGTGCTGTTTGAATAGTTATAACTTGTAACGATGAGAAGTAGAGTGCTTTGTAGCTAATCCTAGTCCGTTATTATGAGTTAGCTTATTGGTGTTAGTAGGGTGAAGAAACGATGCCACACAACTTGGCGAGACCCTGCACTGATGCACTTGATTCAGTGCAACAGAGTAGACAGTCAATACAGTACCTTGCTCTCCGCACATGTAGTTACACTGCAGTGTAGGTCATGACAATCAGTGGTGACGGTCATGAAGCAGTGGCTGTGGCTGAAGCTGACACTCGGATTCCATTGCTTGAGTTGAAGCAAGTTGGATACGCATGCTGAGACCACGGTGGTAGTGTGGTGGTCATCAGCAATGAAGGAATCGAGATAAGTTTTAGTAAGGAGGATCTGAAGAGCATATAGTTCCCAGGTGGGGTGTGAGTCAGGTCGGTCAGGTTTGAGTCATGATGGATTCGTGAATGGAGGAGAGAAAGGAGGAGAAAAAGGTTTGGTGGTCAATCAAGTCGGAAGATTTCGCGCCAAAACAGGAATTTCTCCCATCGGGTTGATACCGTGTTCGGTACTAGTCTGTCCCTCATTGAATCTCAACTCTCCCTCTCAGTGTTGGGTCGTGATTGGAGTTGTGGTATCGATGAAAACTTCATCCTTCGTTGTTGTTTGTTGTTGTTGGTTATTACCAACCCATGATCTTGAATCGCAGGTATTCGAAGACTGCGATGGACAGTCCTTTGGTGAAGATGTCGGCCAGTTGCTCCGGTGTTGCGATGTGCTGGATGTAGATGAACCCTGCCTTGACCCAGTACCAAAAGAAGTGCCACTTAGTCAGGAAGTGCTTGGTGCGCGCGGTTGGTTGATGATTGGTAGCAAGGGAAATGCAGGCTTGGTTGTCCTCAAACACCGTGCACTGGAGGTTGGTGTGCAGTGGCATGGTGGTGCCGGCATTGTTGATGACTTGGCGGATGAGCTGTTGAATGGGAATCAGCGTGCGCATTGCGAGAGAGAGAGCGGCGTACTCGGACTCCATCGTAGATAGAGCAATCTCAGTTTGGAGTTTGGACTTCCAAATGAGGGGGCACCCTCCCAGCGTAATGAGGTAGCCAGTGCGCGACTTGACTGAGACGGGGTCCTTGCTGTCTTCTCGTCCGTAGAGTCCTGCGAAGTCTGCATCCACGTAGCACTTGAGATCAAGCTGCCCGGTGGGACGCACGATGGTACCCTTGTCCTCAGTGTGCTTGAGATAGCGCATGATGCGCTTGACGGCCTTGGCGTGTGAGCGGCGAGGGTCACTTCCGAAGCGAGCGACTTGGGAGACTGCGAATGCCAGGTCGGGGCGAGTGTTGGTCGTGAGATACAACAGCATGCCGACGACGGAGCGGTAGTTCCATGGTTCGTTCATGGGAGGCTCATGCTTGCATTGTCCCAGTGCGAGCTGCGTAGTTGGTACGGGGCACGGACTGCAGTTCGTCATCTTCGTAGTGGCGAGGATCTTCTTGATTAGTCCTGGTTGGCGGAGATGGACCGTGTCTGCTTTTGGATCACGGCTGAGCTCGATTCCCAGGAACTCGGTGAAGCTTCCTTCTTGGGTGAGCTCAAAGCCGAGGTCGCGCATTGATTTGATGAAGTCGTCGGCGGCTTGCTTGGTCTTGGAGGCGATGCCCGCATCGTCAACGTAGAGGACGATCATGATGTCCTTCTTGATGAACAAGCACTGCTCTTGGTCGCAGGCCTTGAAGCCGATCGTAGTGAGGGCTCGGATGAGGTGTTCATACCAGAGGCGAGGAGCAATCGTCAAGCCGTACAGGCTCTTGCGGAGCTTGAGGCAGGTGTCGGGACCCTTCGTTGATTTGAATCCACGAGGGAGATGAAGGTAGACTGGCTTGTGGATGGATGCTTGCACGAAAGCGTTCGTGAAGTCGATGGACGTTGTTGTCCAACCCATGACGATGGAAGTGCTGAGGAAGATGCGGACGGATGACCATGCGACGACTGGTGCGTAGGTGGAGGAGTCCTCTTGCATGAGGTCTCCACGGCAACACCAGCGTCCCTTGTATTTCTTGATGGTTCCGTCGGGGAGGCGCTTGCGGCGAAAGACCCAGGTTCCTGGAAAGATGCGATCGTTCTTGATGTCGATCTTCTTCACTTCCTCCCACGTGCCCTTTTCCGTGAGATCTCGAATCTCCTTTTCGGCGGCTTGCATCCACTCGTCTTTGTTGTCGTCGCGAATGGCTTCGTCGAAGGAGAGAGTATCCGGGTCGGTGTTGGATGCCTTGTACACCGAGGTGCGTTCGGCGATCTCCAAGTCGCCACCTGCGGCAAAGTAGCTGATCATGCGATTATCGACGTAGGTGGGGTAGTTTGTTGCATCCTTCTGTGGCTCGATGATTGCGACAGAGTAGGCATGCTGTTCGATGTTCGCCCATGTAGTTGGTGGAATGCACTTCGCTGTGTCGAGGATGAACGACGGGTTGATGTCGAGCGTGGATGACGAGTCGATGTCGAGCATGGATCCTTTGTTGGCGGAGCGAGTCGCTGGGGCCGAAGTGAGTGGCGCCGTGTTCGACTCAATCATGCCTTGGACGAATTGCTCAATCTCGTATTCGCTTGGAAGTGGCCACGGTCCTGGTCGGATCGTCGTCACTTGGCGACGGAGTAGCTCGAATGCGAGACGGTAATGATGATTTTCGATCATCGCATTCCACACGGAGCGAGTCCTTTGGACGAACGCTTCTGCGTTGTACGCAGATTTGGGTGGAAGGTACCCTTGGTTCATCAAATGTTCGGGGTCTTGGTAGTACCATGGCCCTGATTTGGCCTTGGACATGAAGTCGAGAGCGTCGAAGTGGGGTTCCATCGTGCCAGTACTGATGAAGGTGCTCAGCTTCTCCACGAATTGCTCGACGGCGTGGTCAGTGGCCAGTCGGAGGAGGTCTTCGTTGAGAAAGACGCTGTTGAGGTCTTTCTCGAAATGGTCCTCCATGTCCGAGTGAAAGTTGTTGTACGTCTCCTGAAATGGAGTCGCTCCTTCCTCGGTCATGTTGTCGGGGTCCGGTTGCCACCAGTCAGCCATGTTGATGCTTGCTTCTTCTACTTCAGCCGCCTTTGGAGCGAACGTTGGGAGGACGACGTTGGTTGGCTGTGGATTCAAGGTGTTGAATCGACCTCGGAGTCTGCGCAACAAGTAGTGAGCGTCCACCTTGAATTGGTGTAGATCGATGGAGAGAGAGTCGCTACCTTTGCGTTGGAGAGGTTCGATTGTATGTAAGCAATCGACGATAGCTTGTGAGAATGTGATGATCGATGATGAGTCGGGGTGCAGTTCCCTGGGTGTTGCGGCCTGTTCGATCTCTTCCAAGGTAGCTACTGCAGGGCAGAAGTAGTAATCATCGGTGTCTTCGTCGTCCAGCCAGGCTGCTTTGCCTCCCATACGTGCGTACGTGAATCGCTTTGGTTGTTTGCGAATTCTCGTGCTTTGAGGTCTTTCTGGCGTTGGCTCAGACTTAGGTATCATGGGTGGCGTGGAGCTCGTCTGAATTGGCGTCGGAGCTGGAAGTGGTAATGGAGTTGCTAATTCCAATGTTGGTGATTCTCGGAGAGGTGAGCTCAATTGCGGTTGAAGTGTTCGCTGATCCGGTGACTCTATAGTAGAGTCAGGTACCGGGGACTCATCGGGAGCTCCCTCTGTCGAGGACATTTGCCTGTTGGCTCCCTCTGAAACTGGCATCGGAGGGGCGAGAGCTTCACTCATGAGATCGGGGATCTGTTGTGTCATTGGTTGCGACCCTTTCGCCAATACCTGTGGCGTTCTTTCACGGATGGTTTGTTGGTTTCGCGTATCAAAACTCGGTGGTGGAGTGTTATCGTCGTTGCGTTGTAACCGGTTGTGGTCTCGCGTGTCTGATGCGAAGATGTCGTCCTGCTCCATTGATTCCACATCGTCGTCATCGAATGGATATTGGAAGGTGGTGTCACCAAACATGCGAGTCCATTCTTCCGATTGATAGCTTGGAAGTTGCTTCAAGTCGGTAGCAATCGTTGCGAACCAGTCATCGAACACGACGTGGAACTGAGGGGTGATTGAACCTGTCCGTGGTGATAGGACTAGAGGTACGGTTGAAGCATGCTTCGTAGAGAGACCCATGTTCACGTATCTCTCTCCTCTTGGTTCCCATCGGGGTATCTTGCGTCCATCGGCCAGCGCTTTGTTAAGGACATAGACTGGACTGCCCCATACGTGCAGGTTATGAAGTTGCTTGAGGGGAAGACGGATGCGTGATAGAACATCGTAGGGTGTGAGACCGGTGGCGGGATTAGGCACGCGATTGTAGATGTACGCGGCGTGTACGACGGCCATTGGCCATAGTTGAGCATCAAACATCGTTGGCCAGTGGATGCTTTGATGCATCATCATGGTTCGGGCCATTGAGACAATTGTTCGAATGCTTCGCTCGGCTATTCCGTTGTGGTGATGTGCGCCGACACCTGCGAATCGATGGACTTGATGGAAGATTTCAAGGTGTTTGGAGTATTCGGGTGAGGTGAAGGTGGTGGCGTTGTCTGATAGATACGATCGTACGGGGACTCCAACATCACGACACATCAGTTCGAACCGTTCCTTGGCTTCGAGGGTGGCGTGCGTGGTTAGCGCTGCCACAGGTTCCACGTGAATGTATCCTGATGCGTGATCGACAAAGATGGCTCCGCCTTTGTACATTTCGTTTGGATCGCCTTTGCCTCGTCCTGAGAAGAGGCGTCCTGGCGTTCGACCGACGAAGTGGTCCACTGATACTTGTTGTCCAGGGAACAAGTGATCGGTGCGCAAAACTCCTTGTTTGTCACGGACGACATGTTGAGTTATTCCTGGGGAAGGGCGACGGTGCAGCTTTCCGAATTGGCATGCAGCGCAAAGCGGGAGGCTTGTGACCCTTGCCGCAGCTGTGTGCATCTTTCTAGACGATTCTGACCCGGTGAGAGTACCCGAACGCAGCAGGAACTTCACTCGACTGAAGGATAAATGTCCGAGACGATAGTGCCACCGAAGAAGTTCCTTTTGCGGTTGGGTGAGGTTCACGTTGTGGTCCGACACGGTGGAGACGATGGAAGTTAGTGCAGCTGGCACGTCATGGATGTTGTTGGCACTGTAGCCGACTGATGTTGGTAGCCTTGTGGACTTCTTGTAATTCGCTACGATTGCGTTGCGATCGTCGTTTCCCAGGATTCCGCTGAGTTTGCAGGAGGATTTGTTGAAAACGATCGTTTCGCCCTGATACTCTTCAAGGAGACTGGAAGTGCTGATTAGCTTGACCTTTGATTCGGGAACATGGAAAGCAGGCAGTCGCAATTTGCGAGGGCTTCCAGTTACATCAAGGACATACCATTCGACGGTTCCCAACGCATTCACTTGGATTTTCTTGAGGAATCCGTTGAGAAAGGTCGGTCTTGGTGGAGGACTTGGAGTAGAACTGAAATCGTTGAGGTCATTTGTCACAGAAATTGATGCTCCGCTGTCCCAAACGAGTTCGAATGGAGCATCGGGTGAGAGATAACTCTCAGCTTTAGCTGGAGATGCGAAAGCATTGCGATTGGAGAAGAAGGAGGCTAGACCTTGCAGAGTGAGTAGTGCGGGCATGTCATTGTCACATTGTTGCTTTTGACTTCGATCATACATCAAGTCAATTCCGCGAGTTGGGTACAGGCTCCAGAGATTTCGTGAGATGGATGAGGTGCGACCTTCTTGGCGGGGCAATTTTGCTGTCGTGGGTGTTTGGTTTTTACCATAAGTGGAATTTTTCGATTGGTTCCAGTGACGACGTTTTGATCTGTGATTGCGAGTTTTGGTCCGAGCCTGGGGACGCCACACACGTTTTGTTCGTGGGGAGTTTCCTTTCGACACGTTCACGGGTTTGGGTCCATCTGGGTCGAGACTTTCCATTACGAGATCGTAGAGACTGCGTTTCACGGCTCCATTGAAGTGTGTTGGACGTTTATGCACTTGCTTGTACCGTTCTTTGACTCGTGCCTTGTTGTAGACTAGATCAGCAGAGTTGATTGAGTCAGGTCTTCGTGGTACGTTCGTGTGGAGGAGTAGTAGAGTTACGGCAATTAGCATCCAGGCATTTGCTGCCGCGATGTACCACCCATACTCTACTCCGATAGTGATGACTTGGAGTGAGGCGAAGAGGAGAACCATTCCAACGATGCTACCGAAGTAGTTGAAGGAGGTGAAGAGGTTCCAGACGAGAGACCACCAGGTGTCTTCGTCTTGACTGGAGGCGGCTGTGAAGCATGTCCACGCAGCCATGTCAATGGAGAGGTTGTCCTGTTTGGGAGCTTGCTTGCCCTTTGCCTTCGCCTTGAACTTGAAGTTGTCCTGATGACTCTCAGTGTTGTGCGAGAGACGCCAGCGGCGGCACTTGGCGCACCACATGAAAGTCTTGTCGTTGACAAGCTTGCGCTGTGGTTCACCGGGCTTGGGAGCTTTGGACGACCAGCCCTGGCTGGCGTTGCGTTTGGCGTCGCGTTCCTTGGGCTTCTTGAAGTTGTTTCTCCTTCCGTCGTTCTTGGAGAAACCCTTGTGTTGCTCGAGAACGTTGGCGCTTGGATTCTGGACGGCGT
Source organism: Craspedostauros australis (assembly GCA_026770025.1). NCBI lineage: Eukaryota > Bacillariophyta > Bacillariophyceae > Mastogloiales > Achnanthaceae > Craspedostauros > Craspedostauros australis. The sequence goes on along the minus strand of JAMXDE010000073.1, from coordinate 54,899 downwards.
TGTTGGCGTACGAGTACCTGGGCACGTTGCTGTCTCTGGTACGCCTGATGGCATGCCAGCGATTTCCGCGCACTTCGTTTTCGTACGACGCCTCGGCCTTGTTGCAGATTGCCATCCATGTGAGATCTTTTGCGGCAAGCTGGGGGCGAGCGTACTCGTACGTGAAGACGGGGAGACGCATGAGGATTTCCTCAAGGTTATCCTTCATCACATAGAGAGGACGTCGGTACTGTTCACCAGACCGGATCTGTCCTCCAGCCTGCAGGAAGGCGTCGAGGATCGTTCGGAGGAGACGAAGGTCGAGGCGACCGGCGTCGTCGAGGCGCTTGCAAAGAGCACGGAGGTGGACTGCCATGAGACCAACGTTCTCGTTTGGAAAACGTCTGCAGTTGACTTCGCGGATCTTGGCTGCGAGGGCGTCTTGTTCATCCAAGGAGTTGGCCGAGTTGCTGTTCATGAACTCAACGAAGAGAGTGATGAAGTTATCGTGGAACTTCGGCTCGATTCGGTTCATGAGTTGGTCTTCGAGGGCTGGATCAAGACTGTCACGGAAGAACGCTGAGGCTGTCTCGTTGTTCTGGACGTCGTAGTGATCCCACTTCAGATGGAACTCGTCGAAGTGCTTGGTGGCATCTTCAAGAGTGAAGGCGGCTGGTGAGTCCAAGACGCAAGTCATTCCTGACTCTGCGTTGGCGTCAGCGATGTACGCCATGGTGAGGAGTCCGGTTCTTGCCATGTGGTTTCGCACCAGGCGAATGAACTGCTGGATGTTCCCTCCTTTCTTGAACTTGTCGGTGAGTCCTTGCTCTCGCTTGGACTGGTTGGTTGAGTCAGCACCGTTATGGAGGATTCTCTGTTGTTGAGAGTTGGTCCACCTGGTGTGTGACTCGTCTTGGAGGCCCGTCCAATGCCCGTTCGGCGCGCCTGCGGTCCAGGGCACCCAGTTGCGTCCTTGCTTGAGGATACCTCCCATGATGGGAACGGTTGGTTTCCCAGAGAGGTCGTGGTCGTCGTCTTCGCTGTCCTCTTCTGACTTTCTGCTCTTCTTGGGCATGGGGGTTTCCATGTCGAAGATGCTGTCGCCGAGGAAGGACTGTTCCGTTCGAGGTCTTGTGTCGCCAGCGGAGCGGCTGCGCTCGAGACCGGGACGGCTTGGGGTCGTGGTGGCTGTCGCCGCTGCTTGGGCAGTGGCTATGGCCGCGTTTGCTGCTTCTGCAGCGGCTTCGGCCGCCAACGTCGCCTGTGTGAGGCGAGCGTTCTCGACCGTGATCGCTTCGAGCTGCGCTTGCAGCTCTTCCAGCGTGGCAGGAGTTGTCTCTTCCGCCATGATGGATGACGGGGACTTCTCGAATAGTCTTCGGACTTCGAGGGGATCGATCTGTTTGCCTTCTCTTGCTCTTGCTCGACTTCACTTCGTTGGGAAGGTGTGCACTGAAGTTCGATGCAGGCTTGGAGGGGCTCGCACTCGGTCGGCGAGTGCGGTTATTGCTTGCTTTGGCAGAGGCTACTGAAGTTCGACCTTGGGTCGCTTACCTTCAGCTGGGACTTTTGTCCTCTTGAGTGGCTCGGTTTTCGAGCGGTGGGGATCTGATTTCAGATCAGATGCATGCGGTGAGGACGTGGTCCTTGTTGGAAGCTCGGTCTTCGAGCTGTGCCTTTTGGCTTCGTCTCAGAGAGACTCTTGCGATCGGTTGGCAGAGGAAGATGCTCGGTGGAGTTGATAAGAGAGTATTTGGCAACCACTCGCAGCTACCAGTTAGGATTCGTGCGTAGGCGTCGCGAATCGGTGGAGAATGCCTCGTGAATCTGCCGGCTTCGGGATAGCCGTGTGATGCAGTTCAAGAGAGGTGTGCTGTTTGAATAGTTATAACTTGTAACGATGAGAAGTAGAGTGCTTTGTAGCTAATCCTAGTCCGTTATTATGAGTTAGCTTATTGGTGTTAGTAGGGTGAAGAAACGATGCCACACAACTTGGCGAGACCCTGCACTGATGCACTTGATTCAGTGCAACAGAGTAGACAGTCAATACAGTACCTTGCTCTCCGCACATGTAGTTACACTGCAGTGTAGGTCATGACAATCAGTGGTGACGGTCATGAAGCAGTGGCTGTGGCTGAAGCTGACACTCGGATTCCATTGCTTGAGTTGAAGCAAGTTGGATACGCATGCTGAGACCACGGTGGTAGTGTGGTGGTCATCAGCAATGAAGGAATCGAGATAAGTTTTAGTAAGGAGGATCTGAAGAGCATATAGTTCCCAGGTGGGGTGTGAGTCAGGTCGGTCAGGTTTGAGTCATGATGGATTCGTGAATGGAGGAGAGAAAGGAGGAGAAAAAGGTTTGGTGGTCAATCAAGTCGGAAGATTTCGCGCCAAAACAGGAATTTCTCCCATCGGGTTGATACCGTGTTCGGTACTAGTCTGTCCCTCATTGAATCTCAACTATGTTCAACGACGAGAACATCGAAGAACCGGCGGATGAACGTGATGGGTGACGACGCCTCCTCAGGAATGATCCACGTGTCCCACCAATCAGCTGGGGGGGGGGGGAAAGACGGTAATTTTGCATTTCCCATGATAAGGCAACAACAGTTTCTTCCATAATCAGCAGTTCGAAAGTCAAAAACCAAACTGAAAATTTGCCATCTTTGAGCATTCTTCCTGTCAGTTGTTTGCACAATCATCCTGATTTATGCAAAACCCAGATTCGCGGCTCCATTTCTGACTTTTACACCCTGTTGCCTGTTCGTGCGTCTGCGGCGCAGATGATGTCGTGCCGCGTTGTGCTTGCCAAGGCACGTGGAAAGTGTCGTACTTTGCCGCGAAAACACCATCATCGCGCGATCGTCTCGCTGTGATGGCCATGGCGGCCATGGCATGCGCTGGTGTCTTGCACGCTTTCGGCGACAGAAACCCTTGTCCGTTCCGATGCAAAAAAGAGTTCTCAAGATGCGATTTGAACGGGTCGGAAATGTCTTTGCATTCCTTGATACGATTAAAAACGTCACCACCAAGCAAGGGTGTACTGAATTCAGGTACATACCACAGCAATGGGTGATAACAAAGGGAGGCATAAGCAATAAATTGCAATCATGACACATCAATCGCGGAATGGCAATACACAAAGATAATTATTAATTCACATGAACCGGAAAATGCAATTAATACGATGTTAAATGCTAAACATGTCAAAGCGCATGACATGGACAGACAGAGAAGCTTACTTAACCAATGACATCATGACACAATAATGTTTAAGCTTCACTTGAACGCAATGAGTAAGGGTCATTGTTTGCTTATAAACCCACATTCTATACGCACAGTATCAATCCTTCATGCACACTGCATTATCGCGCTTGTGTTGAAGACCCAATTTGGTGCTCTGGGCATAACGCTTATTGTGCTTGTGTTAAAGACCCAATTTGGTGCTCTGGGCATAACGCTTATCGTGCTTGTGTGGAAGACCCAATTTGGTGCTCTGGGCATAACGCTTATTGTGCTTGTGTGGAAGACCCAATTTGGTGCTCTGGGCATAATGCTTATCGTGCTTGTGTGGAAGACCCAATTTGGTGCTCTGGGCATAACGCTTATTGTGCTTGTGTGGAAGACCCAATTTGGTGCTCTGGGCATAATGCACCTTTTCTTGCTTCAAGTGATGCAAGAATTGACGTTATGGGGCACTGCAAAGAATAAAAAACGCATCTATGCCGCCTTCAAGAGGGCGATTTCGGCCTTATGCATCGCTTTTAGGGGTCAGAATTGCGCTTATGAAAGCTCTATAAGCGCTTTTCTTGCTGTTTGGATTGATGTCACGAAGCACTCCAAATGATGCCTTTGTGATGTGGCATGTTTTGGCCTTATACATAGGCCAATTTGGTCACATTCGACTCGCATAATGCTTCAAATTAAGTCGAAGTGGTCATAAGAATCCATTTGGTCTTATGAGCGCCCCATAGTGTCGAAAACGCCTCTATGGGTGACTAAAAAGCGCTACTTCAGTCCTTTTTAACGATTAATATGAGGACTAATATAGCCCTTTGTTGGAATAAGACTCATTTGGGCTTTATTGATAGTGCACAATTTGTTTTTTGGGATAAGACTCATTTGGGCTTTATGGATAGTGCACAATTTGTTTTTTGGGATAGGGCTCATTTGGGCTCTATGGATAGTGCACAATTTGTTTTTTGGGATAGGGCTCATTTGGGCTCTATGGATAGTGCACAATTTGTTTTTTGGGATAGGGCTCATTTGGGCTCTATGGATAGTGCACAATTTGTTTTTTGGGATAGGGCTCATTTGGGCTCTATGGATAGTGCACAATTTGTTTTTTGGGATATGACTCATTTGGGCTCTATGGATAGTGCACAATTTGTTTTTTGGGATAGGGCTCATTTGGGCTCTATGGATAGTGCACAATTTGTTTTTTGGGATATGACTCATTTGGGCTCTATGGATAGTGCACAATTTGTTTTTTGGGATAGGGCTCATTTGGGCTCTATGGATAGTGCACAATTTGTTTTTTGGGATAGGACTCATTTGGGCTCTATGGATAGTGCACAATTTGTTTTTTGGGATATGACTCATTCGGGCTTTATGGAAAGTGCACAAAGGGAAGAAATGAATCTGCATCTATTGGGATGAGCCTCATTTTGGCCTTAAGGATAGCGCATAAGGGTCAGAAACGCATCTGAATCTGTGCCATAGCCGCCGTTTTTGCCGTATCGTTGGTGCATAAGGGCAGAACTGCACCTATTTCTGTGTGATAGGCACCGTTCCAACCATATAGATGGCGTTACAAGATCGAATCTGTGTCTGTGTGATAAACACTGTTTCAACCAAATGGAGTGCTTGCATAGATGAGCACGATTCTGTGTCAATGATTCATGCTGTTTCAACCCAATGAATAGCTAGTACGGATAAGGCTGAAAATTGTCATTGATAAAAGCTGTTTCTACGATTTGAAGGGGATAATGCTGAATATTTGTCATTGATAAAAGTTGTTTCAACGAATTGGAGGGCTTGCTTAGATGAGCACGCTTCTGTGTCAATGATTCATGCTGTTTCAACCCAATGAATAGCTAGTACAGATAAGGCTGAATATTTGTCATTGATAAAAGTTTCTTCAACAATGTTTGAGGAAGAAGAAAATGATCCGTGACAACTAACTCAAACAGAACAGCACACGAATGCTCTCATCAGCTAACGAATCACAGAGACAAAAACAGTGTTCCTTGTGTTCTGCGAAATTGTGCAATGCAAGTGGTTCCTGCTGCTCCTCGACATGGCGACGTTGATACGCACAGCGAACACGGACACAGTGTAAAGTGCACAAAAGGAGCAACAGCGAAGAGCGAGAGGACACCGACCAAATTCTGCGGAAAAGCACCAATTATCCAAAAAAGAACGAAAATTATGTATTATTCCGTCGAGGATAAGAACTAGGCGGAAACAAGTGATTTATGACGAAAGCGCTATGGAATAGAGCAAATTATTGCATTTTGAACTGCCCCCCTGGGGTGTGACAACGCACACTCCAACCAACACATGAAATGAACGCGCAATTTTGTTGAAACGGAACGGCCCCCCATCTGTTCTGCGACCGGAAGGTCTTCTCCGTCACAAAGACGAAGACGACATCACATCACAAAACGAGACAAAAAGAGGAACACACACAAACAGCTGCGCCCATCAACAACGGAAAGCATCCTCACAAACCGAGAAGAGCCTTCGATTTTACGATTGAAAACCAACCAAACGAACTTGACCAGAACCCCCGCAACCGTCTCTCCCTCATTCATACGGTTACTTTCTCGGACTATTTTAAATCATCGTAGTTCGTATGGGCATCCCTGCCAACACGAGCACAAGCAGCACCCACACACCCTTGCGAGTATTGCGAAGAGCAGCCCGTTCATCCGCACAACGCTCGCCAAACCCCGACCATTGTCTTCCGAACCTCGATCTCTCGCGATCTCCTCGTCATCATCGCCCATTGGCCATCGCCGTTCGCACGCAACACAGCACGACTCTCAACCCAGCCCGGCTGCAAGAAAGCTACGTCACGCACACAAGCAAGACCAGGCGGTCCACACGAAGCCAAAAGGAGAAGCCCACGAGACCACACAAGGATCCCGCTTTTCGTCGTTACTCTTACAGTGCACACACACACCATACATCCCCCAGTACGAACAGCTCGTGCTCCATCCCAACTTGACTGGGGAATCTCCGGTGATTGCTGGTCTCGGGTTGCATTTTCATTCCGAACCACCCAGTGAGGAAGACAGGCAAACAGGCAAACAAACAAGGGAGAGAGCAGGAGAGCCCCAGCTGCAATTGCAGGTTCCGCTCCAGTCGCAGTTTCAATCGCAACGACAACAACCACAACTCCGTCCCAAAGTTTCCTCCGGAATTTGGTCCTCTGCCCACAAAACCAACAGCAACATCAACACCAACATTCACATCCACAACCACAACAGCACACCATACCGACACTCTTCGCCACTTCGGCTCCTACAATACCAACAGCAACAACAGCAACAGCAACAACAGCTGGAGTCACAGAACAGACATCACCAGCAGCCATCAATCACCCCCAGCAACCGCACAGACACAAGTACCACACAAGTTCGAGCTACAATACATTGCCATCGTTCGCTCCCACAGAATCTCTCATAAACTTCCACGAGCGCTCCACTCTCTCCAGATACTCATCAACGCCCATACAGAACATGATGCAAGCAGTCCGATTGCCCGAATCCACCATGCATCACTCGCGACCTTCAAACGCAGCCTGTGTCTCTTCAGCATCGCTCTCGTCGCTGCTCTTCTTCGACGCGCCGCCGATGTCCACCTCATCCATCACGTCAGCCATCCACGTGCCGCAGCACAGGCCACAGCAGCAGCCGCTATGCTTCAGCAGCTGCGGAATGGAAGCCATCCACGTGAACATCCCAATGCAGCAGCCCATGACTCCATCCACTTCCACCGGTTTCGATTGGGCGGACATGGCCGTGGTGGAAGTCGAAGACGACCACAGCCAGAGGCAAAGGCATTGCATGGAATCAATGCCACAGCAGCTACAACAGCACCAGTCACACTCGTCGTCCACAGCATCCAACGCCCGCCCATCCTTCCAGTCACCACAGGAGGACATCGCGCTGCAACAGCAAGCAACCATGACAGCCACGCCATGCATGCCATTCGCAACACAGCAGCAGCAACCAACAGATCAACCACAGCGCAAGTGCTCCCACAGTAGGCGCGTCACCTTCGCGCCTGATCTGGAAGTGCGCATGTATCCCATCGTGCTTGGTGATCATCCCAGCTGCTCCGATTCCTTGCCGATCCAGCTTGGATGGGAGTACTCATCATCATCCGACAGCGATGACAGTGACGATGATGAGGATGTCAGCGAATGGACTCTCGATGCACAGGAACAACGCTTGCGGCAAAAACAGCACCAATTCCCCTACACACATCGTGTTAGGCGGTTGTCTTTTCTCGAACGCAGGGAGATGCTGCAGTCCGCGGTCTAAAGCGAGTAGGACACACATATACGCGCATACAAAGGGAAAGAGAGAGAGAGAGGGTATGATGATGACAATGATGATGTGCCTCATTTTCTCATCTCCCCATCCAAACAGATGTACCATAGCAAAAAGAACCAGTGGAGCAAAGTAGAAATGCGATACCGAGCTAGCACACTGGACCTACCATTCCAATACCACAGACCATGGCTCGTACATAACATAACTCGCATTCCAGTTTTCGACACTGTTCCGCTCTGCGTTACGGTCGTGGTGGACTCATCTCTCTCGTGAGCGGCCTGCGGGATCAACGCATGATGTCTGTGTCGTGTCGTGCGGGGTGATGGAACAGAACATTCTGCGCCTCCGGCTGGGCCCAGGTCTGTCATGTCCCCGGACGAAAGTTCAACAGAATTGGATGCACCCACCAGACGAAGAACAAACCCAACGATTCGCAATCGCCAATCATGGGAGAAGTGCTGCAAGTCCCACGTTGCTGTCACGAAGGGATGCAAAACTTGCTTCCGTTAGCAGAGGGTACTCTGGCGCAAGTACCTCTCCTCTCGCAAGGACGAGCGTCGCATCTATCTACCTCAACCCCTTCGCACAGAATCGCACTTTGGGTCAATGCCGATCATCGACGTGAGTTTGTGCAAGGTGTTTGCATTTGCATCGGCGGATTTCGTTTGGCCTCTTCCTGTGGATTGGAATGAGAAGTCCCGCCCTCATCCAGGAGCAAGATCGTCCTTGTGCCTGTATAGCATTGCGTCCGTGATGTGTCAGGCTATGGCTTTGTGCATGGGGTGGTGGTATGAGGAGCAGAGCAGAGGAGTATGGTACCTACGGTAGCTTGTGGGTTTGTAGGTTTGCGGGTGGATGCCTTAGCACAGAATGGCTGCACAGGAGGGGTGCAAGCAGCGCTTCTTGAATTTGTTCCATCCATCAAGATCGTCGTCAGCGATCGGGAAAAAGAACACGGATGGCGGCAGCACAATGGCTTGGCTTGGCATGGCATGACATCCATAGTCGTATTTGTATCACACACCACCGTCATCCTCCACTTCATTTCTTCTCCTTGCTTTCTCTCTTGTGGAGGCTCTTCATGATTGATGCCGGAGTCTTGGTATCGTCATGGGAGCAATCAAGTCAAGATCCAGAGGCGCAGAATGCAATACCGCATGCGAACGAGTAGAATGCTGTGCCTTTTCATTCCCTTCGTCATCTTCAGCTCTGTTGCAACGGCATCATCGATGGCGTCATCCATCTGTTGAAAGACGCTTGTGATCGCCATCTGCCGGACTTGTCGCAATTGGCAGGCAAGGGTGAGCGTTCCTCCTGCAAGTTTTGGTAGAACAGAATAGTGGAGGGTACTCTCGGTCGTACTAGACCCCCGCGAGGGTACGGCAGAGGGAATCGCTTCGATGTTGTGCTCGTGAATCGTTTGTACCTTCGCCGTTGTCAAGGATCCAGTCAACCTCCCATCTTCCTGTTCCACCGTCAGAACAAGTGTATTTCACCGCAAATACAAGATCAAGGGAGGGTCATTCAATCCTTCGATTGTGTCACGCTCACCATAAATGGTGCGATACAAGTACATGCATACTCGTGCATGTGCGATCTTCACGCGGAGCGGCCCACTGGAGTGGCGAAGAGTCTGGTATGTGCAGAACGTATGAGTAGGTTGCACGAGTATGTGTTCATGTGTGCGTTTGTGTGGAGGAGAGCAAATCGAACCACGACATCCACACTTCACGCCTTGTCACACACAAGGGGAAAGGGCTTCCGATGAAGCCATGATGTTCTTTCCCTTGACTTCCCTCTTCCTTCTCCTTTCCCAAACAAACATGAGAACTTTGGCATTGGCGGCATTTTGGACGGATCGTGCTTCGCGCACGAAGATACATGGAAGGATTGTATGACGTCAGCCCGATCTGAACACAACCACAATTTGCACATGTGCCGACAACGACAACACGAACCAAAGGAGGCAAAATGCCGCACTTTCGTTGAACGAAGTGCCGAAAAACATATCTTTGCCATCACCAACATCTCGAAGAGCGAATCGAACCACCACTTTTTTCCACAGAAGCAACCGTGGGAGGGCGTGAATTGGCACCGGCTTTCCCGCACCACTGTAACAACAACCACCTTGTAGTACTCGTATGGCGTGCTGCCGCTGGTTGAGGTGAGCCGAAAACGACGAACGAAAGAGAGTGCGTCGTCGCAACCACCGGCAGAAGCGCCAACAGCCCGAAATGGCAACGGCAACATGGAACAAGACCGATAGGCACAACAACATCGACGTTCGATTGGTACACGTGGGTGCATGTCTGTGACCCCTTGCCCTTAATCCGCACATGAGAGAAGCAATGTCCCTTCAAGAAAGCCAGAGAGCAATTACACCATCCATTTCGCCCCAGCCCATCCCATCCCAGCACTAACAACACGTACTCTGCCACGCAGCACGACCAGTAACGAGATCACTGGACGGTTCTTCACAACCAGAGTCCTCAGCGGAGACAACGTCCACGCAACCCAAAGAGCGAAGACGCACACGCACATTCAGACTCTCACACGCTCACGCTCACACACTCTCACACACTCACAGCCTCACAAGCACGCACTCACTAACACATTCAAGAGAGAGGAAGGAAGTCGACGAAAAGGCACATCGCTCCCCTCACAAAATCAACACCCAGGCAAATCTCATCGCCACACTTCCCTCGACCATACCCACGAGCACTCAACACATTCACAACCACAGCCACAATGCAATCCACCAACTGTTGCAACACAGCCAACCGAAACGCCGATCCCATCGTGCAAGCCAATGATGATCGATCTGCTTGCCATCCAGACGTCGCGAAGCCTTCGTCATCGTCGCCATCGTTCTCATCTGCCACAGGATGCGCCTCGGCCACAACGAAACAGCCCATCCATCAGACCCTGGAGTTCCCCAGAAGCATCTCGGCCACATCGTCATTGATGGTGCTTCCCTTCATCTCCCATCCGGAACTTCCATGCGTCGCCAGCAATGCGGAAACCGAGAGCGGCACCTGCAGCAGCACCGAGCTCCCACCAACGGCACAGCCAGAGCTCGAACAGGACAACCTCGACCGCAGACGGGCACTGACCAGACTCATCGTCAAACAGGCCTTGGCGGATGCCACCAACAACACCATCGACTCCTTCGGCTACCGCCACTCTTTCCAACAGCAGCAACAACAGAGACGTCTCAGCCTCACCGAGAGCCAGCGCCTTGCCAAGAGCCAAGACGGCGCCAGGCACGTGCGATTCAGCGCCACCGTGCAGGTCCGCGAACACAACGTCGTCGTGGGGAGTCATCCGTGGACTCGGCTGCCGCTGGAGCTTGGTTGGAACTACCAAGAAACCACGCGTCCCATGCCACTGCTCGAGGAAGACATCATCCGCACCCATGATGATGAACCACAACCCACCATCGATGCCCAATCCCAAGCTGCGCTCGCAGCAGCGGGAGTGACCAGAAGAAGCGCCGTGCCGCGATGGACCTTCGAGGAACGCAAGGATCTGTTCCAGCGCATCCTCTCCTCCAGGATGGACCAAGCCAAGCTGACAGTCACGCCATCGGCTCCCAACACGCCATTCGGCAACATCAAGTCCAGAAGTTCGCGTCGATCTAGGTTCTACCTGCAGCAGCACTCCTCGCATTGGGAGCAAAGCGAATTCCCAAGGAGCATCGCCAGTAGGTCCTCTCATTTGTACGCCCTCGGCAATCCAGGCGTCGCCATTGACGTTTGAGCATCATTGGCATGGCAGAGGTAGACCGTCTGCGCACAGACCTACACACCCATGCACCATACACAATCACACATACACATTGCGCATATTCCATTTTGCACTTACATCAAGTGCCACACTGGTATAATACCCTACATACACACATGCATGCATATCGCTGAAGAGGTGGGACACTGTACTGATACAGCTGCCAACGATGGTCAGCAAGTCTCTTTCACACCCACCCACACAAAGACACACATTATACTCTATTCAATTATATTCAATTTTACTAAACTGTACTCTACATTTCGCACCCAACACAGCCTTCTGTTTTCACGCTCGCAGTAGTACTTCTGGAGAATACTGCAGAGAATACTGTGCAGCAGAGTAGAGCACTTTATTCAATACTGCCACGCACTCACAGCATCACAATTGATGATACGCAGAATGCCACAGCGCACCAAATGGATCGACACGGCATGGAGGAGAGAAGCACAACAGGGAGGATGTTGGGAACGACTCCCTCCATCGATGCTGCAACATCTCCGCAGTAGTGAGGCGGTGCGATGAAGGAGACCCATTTGTGGACAGCCAGCCATCCAACCATCCGACCGTCCAACCAATCCTGACAATCAATGGAACCAATGAACTGGACCGATCAACGGAGCACTTATGGAAAAGAGGAAAGTGCTCGACTCATATCCTGGACATACCTATCGCATCAGCTTGTCCTTGTGCGGTGCTTATGACAGGTACATGTGGACATGACGAAGACAGAATGAACCAGCTCAGGATGAGGAGGAAAGGTGCTGCCCCCAACACAGAAGAAGCAAGAGGCCCAACGAGTACGTGGCATGCAAATGCGCCGAAGTGCAGTAGGAACGAGAAAGCAGGTAGCCACAACAGACGAACTGAAATAACTCTCGTTCCCCAACGGCGCTCTCCCTCCCTGCCTCCAACCAACCATCCATTGATCTCTCCAGCCAACCAACCAACTAACCAACCAACCAACCGCCATCACAGAAGAAAAAGAAGAACCGAAGGACACACACAACGATAATCCATCCATCATCATCGTCATTTGATCCACCATAAATTCATTCGTCACTTGATCCTCACATCGCTTCACATCATCCCCGGATCTTTCAGCCCGTCTTCGCTCCATCCACCTCTTCCATCGGACAAGAAGGATGCCGGAACCGCCAATTGATCAACCTGGCAACCTCACGCATTTGTTCCAGCAACAACAACCACAGCGCCCTCCTGTTTTCGCGCACAAGTTTTTACTTCTCTGTTGTGGTTCTGGACGAGTCAGATTCTCCCAAGAGAAATCAATTTTTGTCTTGTTTTCGCCTGGGACACCCGGCAAAAAGCAGCGGAGACGGAAACTCGACTAGTACGACTAATTCGACATCGAAAAACGATTTTGTCACCTGACACAAGAAAGCCTCAATTGACATTCCGCGATTGGCGAAGAACGAACCTCCTTTCGAAGAACTTAGTGAGACATCTTGTTGGCCCTACTTCGGACAAATACAACGAGGCATCGATGCCGCTGGCCCAAATGACCGAGTCCCGTCAATACCGATGACAATCAGCGCCTAAATCTAAATAAGTCGAATGACGACTATTTATTTCGAATGACGTCTAAATAAATCAAATGACGACTATTTATTTCGAATGACGACTATTTATTTCGAATGACGTCTAAATAAATAAAATGACGTCTAAATATATCTAATGACGTCTAAATATATCTAATGACGTCTAAATATATCTAATGACGTCTAAATAAATCTAATGACGTCTAAATATATCTAATGACGTCTAAATAAATCGGTACATTTTGTCATTCGTGACCAAAGAAGACAAGGCCGGCAAGTGATCGAACTAATCAAGTGCATTTGGTCACACAAGCAAACCACGAAACGGTGGCTCTCCTCAGCTCTGCCCTGCTCTGGACGGATCACAACAGAGACGAGTGTGGAGTTGGAGTGTTATTGTCTATTATACGTTTTATTTTGGTTACGATTGTATTAATGTGAAGCAGACTGTGCAAAGAGTTCGTGGTCAACCTCGAAGAGTTCTGATCTGTTGTCCATTTGGTACTGTATTGGAAGAAGAGGAGCGGGAGAGAGCCATTGGAATGATATGGCTGCCGCTCATGCCAGCGGCTTTGCTTTATTGGAAGGAGGAAGCGTGGGGCGGGGGGAATCTCATGGCGATTGTTTGTGGCGAACAGCAGGATTTGTGAGCAATGCACAGAGAAATACAATGTGACTACCCTTCGAACAAAGAGACACCTTCACTGATACCGCAAAACCAAGTGCAGAACAGACGAAACGAGCATGCCATCACACTGGTCTACTGCGACGTAGGAAGTAACACATGCGTGCATCGGTTTGTATTGCATTTGTATCGCGTTCGCTACACTACGTTGATACTTGATGTTGTGAAGTGGTTTGCATGGCTTGGCCATTCCAAACGAACGCGCGAGCGCCATGTGTTGCTCTCATCGAATCCCGTCTGTGTATCCCTGTTTGTTGGTCTGTTTCCATTTCATCAATCGTGACGTGGCAAGAGCTTTGCTTAGTCGATCTAGTCAGTTGAGCCAAGTGGCGTGTCCCGTGAAACAAATCGAATGACCTCTAAATAAATCGAATAACGACTATTTATTTCGAATGACGTCTAAATAAATCAAATGACGACTATTTAATTCGAATGACGTCTAAATAAATCTAATGACGACTATTTAATTCGAATGACGTCTAAATAAATCTAATGACGACTATTTAATTCGAATAACGTCTAAATAAATCTAATGACGACTATTTAATTCGAATGACGTCTAAATAAATCAAGGGTTTGGTGTTGGCACGATTGCTCGGGATTTAACCAAGGCAAACTTAGCGAGGGTCATTCTCGGAGTTTCTGCCCATGTGCCCCATAAATGAAATTGGCGTCTGTGACCGGCGAAGAGTTCCCGAGAACACCAGTTTGAATCGAGATTTTTCTTCTCGGGAAAACAGTTGTCATCGCCAATACAGAAAGCTCTGATTGGCTGGGTCAGTCACATCGCAGATTGACTAATTCGACCCATTTTGCCGGGTGTCCCTGTCCGCAATCATCCACGATTAGGAACTTCGACACGTACGACTAGAACCTACTTACGACCAACATGATCATTTGAGGCGATGCAGTCATACTCGTGAGTAAAACGGACATGTCTGGACACGATGGGATGGACACGAGAGAGAAAGAACGCAAAACACGCAGACACAACACAGAAACAAGATTTGTGACATTTTTTGACACGACGAATGGCAACGATGACAGCCACGATGGCGACTCCAACCGCTGCCTTCTCCGTTCTCTGATTCGGCACCAAAACCAGATGTTGTGCAACGCATGAAGCAACGCAAAACGCAACGCACCAACACGCTCCGCATCAACACGAAGAGAACATCATCTGGAGGTGATCCCAGCATTGCTCGCACTCCACTCAAGAGAGCATTCCATCAGCATTGCCGTGTTGGAAAGAATCGAGTTGAGAAGATCTCCACAAAGTGATTCCGCACCAACATTGCCATCAACATTGCCATCAACACTGCCAACATCATCGGCAGCAATCGTGTCAAATAGAATACACACTCGCAAGAGCATCCATTGCAGACTATACCATAACGCTCAACAATACAGCCACATCCATCCACTCAATCAGCAAGGTGTACAGAGGATGACGTCGCTGGGAGATGGAAGGAGAGCCGGCGCAGGAGCAATGCAATGGACACAGCGGATACGGAGCTTGACGTGCGTTGCATTCGCCATCGCCATCCATCACAACATCGGACACGCTTCCGCGCAAGACACCTGCACCTTCGATGGCATCATGTACAACCGAGGTGACAAGGTGGACGTCGAATCCAGATGCGGACGTCCCGATCTCTACCCCTGCTTCTGCAACCCCGATCTGCAGGCGTCGCAGGACAGCTTGGAGTGTCCTATTTGCACCGTCGCCGATGGTGGCACCGATCTGCGTTGCTACGTCGATCAGCAGACCATCAGCTACTTCGATGTCAACAATGTGGGCACGACCTGCACCTGCGACACTTCCGTGCCCGGGGTCAACACCCAGAATTGTGTGGCCGATCCCAACGCCGGTGTTTGCGAGGAGGAGAATCCAGCCAACGGTCAGATCGAGATTCGCAATCCGGGTGAGCCCTTCAAGTACCTTGGAGACAGTCGATGTGGAACGGTACGTCGTCATGCATGTGTTGCGTGTGCGTTGTCGATGTGCATACCATTGTGCGTTGCTTTTGGTTGTGTGTTTTGTGATGGTGCATCGTATTGCAAACTATTTGCGTGGTGTCATCAACGTGAAGCTGTGATACATGCCACAGTCATTTGCTGTGCCATCTTCAACATTGAAGTCTCATTTATTTATTCATTCGTTCATTTATTTACTTCTTGATTTACGCACGTGACACTGGGATTCGAAACCCTCAATCTCTCAACAATGCCATGCCAATAATGCCATATCGTTGAACTACACGTGGGACAGGCGCAAGAATTCCCTTGCATCTGCGACCCCAAATATCCAGGAAAGATCGCGTGTCCATATTGTGCCGTTGCAATGCCTGGTGGCCAGCTGAGATGCATCCGAGGCGGCGAGACGGAACGGTTCATGACTCTGGCGGCCAACGACCTCCAGGATTGTTCGTGCGATGTTCCGGAGCCGTTCAACGTGCCCATCACGACATGCGGCACGGCCCCCACACCCGCACCGGCCTTCGATCAGACTTGCGAGATCACCACGCCCAGCGGTGCCACCATCGAGTATCAGGCCGGAGCGTCTTTGGGCAACGCATTCGATAATGGATGTGGGCGTGAATATCCCTGCTTCTGCAACCCCAACCTTGACAGCCAGATCGAATGTCCCTACTGCGCCTTCACAGACTCGGATGGCAGTGCCAAATGCGCGGCGGACAACGAAGCATTCTTGTACTCCATCCCCACCAGCAGCCAGCCGGTGCAATGCAAGTGCCTCGTGCAAGGCGAGCTCACGGCAGACATGAAAACCATCTTTGACTGCGATGACGACTTCCAACCACCGCCCATCCTATCCTGCCTCAGCCAGCTCGACAGCGGAGAGATTGTGGCGACTGCAAACATGGCATCGTTCGGTGATCTCGTGGTGGGACCCTGCGGGCCGCCGGGCGAATTCCCGGCCTTCTGCAACAAATCCATTCCCAACGAGAAGGAGTACCCGTACTGCCAGTTCGAATCCCAAAGCGACGGCACCGTCTGCGCCAAGAACGGCGAGACGCTGGAGTTCGTCGACACCGACGGCGACACGCAATCGTGCGAATGCAAGTACACCTCCATCGCCGTGGGACCGCAGGCAGCCTGCAAGCTGGTCGCGAGTGCTTCGGATGCGCCGGTCATGTCGCCCACCGTCGTTCCCGAACGTCCACCCACCAGCGCGCCCTTCGAACGCACCACTGTCGACAATCGTGATAGCGCGGCGTCTCATTTAGGCGTGGCGGTCTCGTGGATGTCCGCGGCAAGTCTTTTCGTTGTTGGCGTCTTGGCTGCGTTCTGTTAATAGAGTGGTGCAATGTGGCGCACTGCAACGTGTTGCAAGGGATGATTGGTTTATCTGGCAAGAACCAAGAGACTGAATCAAGAGACTGAATGAATGAAAGCAAGCAAGCAAGCAAGAAATACAGTCGAGGCCATACGTTGGTGAACGTGAAGTGGAAATCTGTTGGATGTGATATGACCTGGATATAATACGAATATATGCAACTAAATGAATTCATAACAGCCGCCACACGTACATGGAAAGAGCTTGAACCTCTCCAGAGTGTACTCGAATAGCATCGTCGAGCAGAGTACTCCAAGGAATACTTGCACATGAATGTATTTTACTATCGCGTGGAGGCATCGACCATCAACATAGATTGTGATGATCGGGAGACGATACGGGATGTGTTGCGCGCGATGTGATTATTGTGATTATCTCCAACTGTACAAAGGCTGTGGTCATCATCCATGAAACGACACCAACACAAAGAGAGAGAGAGATGAAATGGCATGACAAAGATCTATATTTACATTGATGAAGATGTCAGCTAACGTACCATACGCAGACATCACCAGTATAGAAGTGAATCAAGGAAACAAGCAGCCACGCGAATCGCACTTCGCCGAAAAGGAGATGGAGATGCTGATGATGAATGGCAAGCGGTGACGAACAGCAATCTCAAACATGTCGCATCGCTCAGCGACATCAGAAAGGAAGATATCAAGCCAACTGTTCTGGAGTAGAGGAGAGCTTGGGACATGGGCAATCGCAGTGCCAACAACAGCCGACAGCAATGGCAAGACATGTCATGGCCTGAGGTGCAGTCTGGATTCAAGTCATCAGTGGCAGTGCCGTCCACCTCAATCACTTTGGATGATTTGGTACTCATGGAGCGGGCGAAGTCCACCAATGTCACCCGATCCAAGTATGAATCCACATGTACTGTACCCTCATCCTCATCTACAACCTTGTACAGCTTCACCATGGACATACGACTGTACTCATCATCGATACCATCACTCTCCGTTCTCCCACTGCGGAGGACAACAATACTTATCATCAGTTGGGGGTTGTAGAATCAGTTTGCTTAAATCTAGATGAGTGAACATATCTTTCTCACTTTCAGCTGCCATTCTCATTGCTGCATCCTTCAACACCACACAGTTGTGTTGATCAGCGAATATCAACATATCTATCGTGGTGTCCTCTGTGAGATGCTTGTGGGCCAACTCCATTTCCAGAACAAGCTTGAGTAGCCAGAAGCCGAACTCGTTGGCCACAAGGATCAGCTGTTGCCGATTGTCCTGCCCAGTGAGGATGGGAGTTGGCTGGTGAGAGGCATCTAGATCGTGGTGAGCGTTGGTGTGAGCGCCGATATGAGTGCCGGTGTGAGCAGCAGCGTTGTCACGAGCGCTGTCATTGAAGGATATCTTGGCTGTGTAGATGCATTGGAGGACGTATCGGATGTGTTTTGGTTGAAGATTGGGAAGAGGGATGGTTGTTTGGATGGGTTCAGTTCCATCGTGAGCATCATCATTCGTGCGGTGAAGTTGGGTTCCTTTGTCGATCAGTGTCTCAATGGATGGGAGTGTGATGATGAGGGCTTGGGCGTTTGCCTTGGTTAGTTGCTGGTCGTGGCCCTGTCCACACAAGAAGATGGTGTCTGTCCTGTCCTCGGTTTGGAAGGATATGGCCGATCTTCTCCAATGTTGATGTTGGTCCTCTTGTTGCTGCTGTGTTTGTGTTCATTCTTTTTGCCTCTTTCGCTTCAACTGCTGTCCCAACTGTTCTTGTGATTGTTCATTTGCTTGTTCGTTTTGTTGTAAGCGTTGCTGCAGTTGTTGCAATTGTGGGTGAGCTGAAGGCGAAAGTCCTCTGATGAGGGACTCGATACGCTCCAGGTGGCTGTAGCGGCATGCCCAACGAAGGGGAGTGTCACCATCGGTGTTTTGGCAGTTGATGTTCGCCCCACATGATTCGATGAGGTACTCCATACGCTCCAGCTCGCCTCTGTAGCATGCCTCATGAAGGGGAGTGCCACCATAGAAGTTTCGGCAGTTGATGTTCGCTCCACATGATTCAATGAGGTACTCTACACACTCCAGGTGACCGTTGCCGCATGCCACATGAAGGGGGGTGCCACCATACATGGTTTTGCAGTTGATGTTCGCCTCACATGATTCGATGAGGTACTTCACACACTCCAGCTGGCCTTTTTCGCATGCGTAATGAAGGGGAGTGAAACCATGGCTGTCTGTAACCTTGTTGACATCAACTCCTTCATTCTGTGTCTTGTTCTGCTTCTTCCATTCCTCCAACACCGACAAGTCACCTGCCTTGGCAGCATCAAGGAGTTCTTTGCCCGTAACATTCTCCATTTCGAGAGGATGGTCGATGGTTGGTGGACGATTGACGTTGGACGTTGAACGATTGGTGTTGGATTGACTGTTGAGGAAGTGTGCTGTTCGAGCTACCCATGACATGTGTGTTGTTGATGTGCTCGATTGTGGGGTTGAGCGGTGTGTGCGGTTGCCTCGTTTCAATGTTCTCCCGTTTCTCTCCTCGTTTCTCTGTTTGTCCACTTCTTGATCGCACCCTGGTTTGGGAGAGGGCACCAGCGCTGTCCGGAGAGTGCGGATCCTTCCTTTTGCTCTCTACACGAACTGGCGCACACAACAACGAGAAGAAGGAACAGAACACAACACACCCCCACAAGATCGCTGTTGCGAACGCGAGAACACCACAAATGGGAATCGTCGATTCTCGCTTCACCACTTTTGCGCGTGCCGAGATGTTCCCAATTCCACGAATTCTGTGTGTCAATGAAGTACTGTATTAGCTTCTTTCATGAGAAGGACATGTCAGAAAGGCGTTCAAATGAGATCTCTGATCGTCAACTCGAAACAACCACGAAAGTGATGATGACGCCAACAGCGATGATGCGATGGAGGGAGCACCAAGATGATCACAATCTCAATTGCAACCATCGCACGTCACGATGTACGCGTATCCCCCAAGGATTCCAATCGGCAACATGGTTGCCTGAGAACCGCACATGGGATATGCGTGATGCGTTGTACTACTACGAGTACGCATGAAGGCGGTGGATTGAACGATCGTGTTCCCAACAGGTTTGACCAGCAAGTCATCAGCGCTCCTTGTCAAAGTGCACAAGTAACTACTGTAGACGTATTGGCCCGTTGTTGCGTGCCCTGGTTGGAGCTCTTGTTCTTTATTTGTGAGTTGTCCGAAGACAAACCCCCGACCAGTATTTGTGACTAATATGATTAGTAAAGAGGTAAGAAGGTACAGAGAAAGTTGCCACGCCCCTTGATCTTGAGGTAGACCCAGATAGAAGAGAGCGGTGACAAGAAGTGTTAGTTGCGGCCTTGCCAATGCCTTGGTGAGAATATCAGCGAAGTTGTGGACCGATGGGACGTGTACTGGAACCAGTATCCCGGCGCCAACGGCCTCACGGACTCGATGGAATGAGATGGCCACATGCTTCTTTTGCAGCAGGCTGTCTGCGATGGTCGTGTTCGAGATTACTGCATTGTTGTCACAGAATGTGACCGTGGGTGATTTGATGCGTACTCCCAGCGATCCGAGCGCGTATCATAGTGCAATGATTTGTTGGCAAGTTCCGCTCACGGTAACCTACGATCGTGGAAGATGGTGTTGGTTGATAGTCGTTCGTTTGCTATTTCATTACGTTGGCACTCCGATACTCTCGGTGTCCGTTCGTTCTCTTGCCCGATGCTCTCGGCGCTTCAATCTGTTTCGTAGATTCAGTCTCCGACTATGAGTCGGTACGCGAGATCCTCTCTCGCTCCTCTCTGTATTCTCTCTCTCTCTCTCTCTCTCATTATCATGTGCTCGTGCTACACGATGCTTCGTGTTCGATGCGTACTCCGCATTCGACACTCTGTTCATTCAGTACTGGTTCCTACTCCATGAGTACTTACCATTTGAAGTTCATCTTCAGTATCCATGATCTTCATGGGTCATCGCATCTTCGCCTCCTGCTCTGACTTGGAGACAGCTGTCGACGTGGTGACATGTTGACATCCTGTCGACGTCAGTAGGCGTCCTTCTGCTCTCCAGATGTCGCGTTCCATTGGTGATGCAGTAGTCTGTCAGATGATATCGTCATCTGAGGTTTAGTTGGGAAGTACCTCGAGATTCTCTTGGTACCATTGATGCATGGACGGACGATCTTCTGATTCTTCCAGAAATCGTTATTTGCAAATTTCCTCCAGAAATCTTGCCCCTTTTGGTGTGTTCCATTTCCCCTGTAATTCTGACGAATCACAGTATACTATCGACACGAGTATAGTTATACCGTCCAAGTGTGTATGAGAGAATAGCGGGTGAACGATGCACATATACACGTACATCTTGACATATACTCACATGTACATCTCGACACCCTTCCTGTGTGCATTTGGTCATTCGAATGTTCTCGATGTGTCAAGGTACGACTTCTCGTGTTCGCGTTGTAAGTCGGCCTTGATGTTCTTGGTGAATCCGTCGCTTGTGTTCTGCTCGGATTTGACAAAAATGATTTCGATGGTTTTGTTGATTACCATGTTCCTCACGTAGTGATGGCGCACGTCAATGTGCCGCGATCGTTGGGATGTTGATGGGTTCTTGGCGATGAAGATCGCCCCGATGTTGTCCACGCGGACCTTGATCGGTGTCTTCACTGGGACGCCCACACTTTCGAGTAGCTGCATGACGAAGAAGATTTCCTTTGCCGCTTCGGAAAGGGCAACGTATTCTGCTTCGGATGAGCTGAGTGTGACGGCCTTCTGTGCCTTGGATCGCCAAAGGATTGGTACCTTGCACAGGTATAGGATGAACCCTCCTACGCTGATTCTCGTGTTCTTGTCTCCTGCATATTCGCTATCGCAGAAGAGCTCCATGTCCCAGCCGTCGTCGTTTGGACGTGCTGGATGGATCTTCAATCCATAGTCCTTTGTATCGATCACATACTTGATGATCCGATACATCTCCTTCATTGCGGCCTTAGTGGGCCCGATCAATACCTTGGAGAGTTCCCTCACAGGGTTCGCGACATCTGGTCGCGAGTGCTTGATGAGGAAGAGTAGCATACCGACGCCTCGGCGGTATTCGGCATGTTCTTCCGGTCCGACCTTCTGCAGTCCGTTATCTTCGGATGGTCGTACAATGATTTGACCCGGGGTTCCCGGTGTCCCATAGCGTTGCATCTTCTCAACCTTGGTTCCGAACTCTTCGATGAGGTGTCGGATGAGATGTGGTTGACGCAATGTTGCTCTAGTCTTGTCATGGTTCAGTTCAATGTTGCAGCTGAGGTAGTCTCCGAGTCCACGCTCGATTGTCACCTTGAACTTGCTGCCTTGGATATCCTTCAGGAAGGTTTCCAGTGCCTTGGAATCTCCGCAACAGAAGCAATCGTCCACGTAGATGGCCACGATCATGCTTCCTTCGTTCGTCTTCCTGTAGAACAGGCATGGGTCTGCTGCGCTCTGTTCGAAGTTGATATTCTTGAGGGTCGATACCAACATCTTGAACCACTGCCTGGCGCTCTGTACAAGTCCGTAGATTGGCTTGTGTAGGGTCAGGGCTTCGTCTGGTTGATGATCCATCCCGTTGGGACAGTTCATGTAGATCTCCTCGTCGAGGTCTCCATGTAGGAATGCCGTTACGACATCGACGAGTGCGCAGTCCATCTTCTTGATTAGCATGATCACCATCATGACTCGATAGGTCACGTCATGAATGACGGGTGAGTAATGTTCTTGGAAGTCTACTCCTGCGACTTGTGAATAGCCACATGCAACGAGCCGCGCTCGATGTGTGCCGTCACGCTTCAGTTTGAAGACCCATTTGCATTTGCAGCATCTGCGGCCGCGTGGGATGGCGTCTCGTTTGATCTTGCTATACACCTTGCGTGTATCCATGGAGTCGAACTCCTTCTTGATGGCTGCTCGATATCCCTTCCGATGGATAGGATCTGGGTGATTGAAGGCTCCGTCGAACGTTGTAGGTTCGATGTGCTTCTCTGGT
Source organism: Craspedostauros australis (assembly GCA_026770025.1). Classification (NCBI taxonomy): domain Eukaryota; phylum Bacillariophyta; class Bacillariophyceae; order Mastogloiales; family Achnanthaceae; genus Craspedostauros; species Craspedostauros australis. The sequence continues at coordinate 31,976 of JAMXDE010000073.1, read as the reverse complement.
TCCTTGTTCTCGTCCTGCATCGACAATCCAATGTCGATCGCTGGTGATTCGGTAATGATTGCATTCATTCCGTATAGTCCTGTTGTGCTATGGTGAGTGATCTCGATCCCTTCATCTTCGTCTTCGATTTCTTCGTCATCTGTAGTTTCGTTGTTGGAATCGTCGATCATCTCGTCGCTGAGTTCGTCACTCGCCTCGTTGGATGATGGATCGCTCTCATAGCCTTCTTCCTTTCGACCTCGTTCGTTGAAGTCTGCGAGCTCGCGCAGAGCTCTGGGAATACTCTTCCCTGCAGTTGACTTGGGATTAGCTTCTCCCTTCCTGCCTCGTGCTTCGTGACGTCGGATCCTCTCCTTTCTAGCTATGTCACGCTTGTTTGGTTTGCTTGGTGGAGGTCTGGATGGTGTGTCATGTGTAGACCTCGCTGGTGTATTCGGAGGGGTGACACCTATCTCGTCATCGGCTTCGTCGCCGGAGGGTAGGATTTCGTCATCCTCATGATTGGATTCGCTCCGATCTTCCTCGTCATTCTGGATTAGTTGAGTCACTGCTCCGTCGTCCTCATTATCCTCATCATCGCTGTCTGATAGGATGTAGTACCTGTTGCTGTCAGCGAAAGATACTCTCTTCGCTTCCGATGTTTGACGCGTTGCCGTCCTTGGCGTTGCTCCCTTCCGTCCGATGGTTGTGAAGCCGTCTGCGTCCGTTGTTCCTGTTTCGTTGGATATGTTCGGTGCTGGTGCCCAGCCACGGAACTGTCCGTATGATTGGTTGAGCCACTTGATATCCCGTGAACAGATGAGTGACTTGGTCGATGGTCTGTACATGTTGTAGACCCCTGATGCATGTTGGTGTGCATATCCGATGAACACCATCTCTTCTCCTCTATTCTTGAGCTTGGCGGTAATCCCGCCGTAGGTAGTCTTCACAACACCCACCTCTCCAAACGTGCGGAGCGCGTCCGCATATGGTGGATCGTTGCCGAAGAATTGTCGATGTGGTGACTCCTTCTGGTTCTTCGCCACGGTGATGTTGGCGATGGCGGTGGCAGTGCTAGCAGCTGCTGCCCACAGGCCATGCCTATACTCTTCGTCGAGCTGTGCTCCGTTGAGCATGGAGCGGATCTTGGTGTAGAGGTACGCGAACTTGCGTTCCACTCTACCGTTCTGTTGCGGCGTGTTCGATGCTGTGTATTCGAATTTCACGTTGAGTCCTGCATCGATGAGAATATCCCCCGTGGATTTGTTCTCTCCGCTATTGTCACCTCGGAAGGTGATCTGTTGGTCACCAGTCTGTGACTTGATCGTTTGAACGAATCGTTTGATGTACCCTGGTTGATCACTCTTGTTCTTGAGAAAGAAACTCCAGCAGTGATCCGTGCAGTCGTCCACGATCAGGGTCCAGTAGCGTTTATCTCCGAAGCTTATGTGTTTAGTGTAACTAATGTCAATGAAGAACCGTTCGCCGCGGCGAGTAGCTCTTGGAATGGTTGCCTTCGGAATATTCTTCACTCTTGCGTTCGCGACCGCGCAGTCGCGACACACCGGCATCTCGCCGATGATTTTCCATCCGTACTGAGCGGCCGTCCGCTTCATGGTCTCGAGTGGCGCGTGGCCGAGCATTTGGTGCAGGTTCACCGCGCTGATCTCCTTGGATGGATTCTTGACGATAGCTGTACAAGCCTTGTCGTCGTCTGTTGGCATGATGGGATGCATCTGCACTCCCGTGATGAATCCGTTGGATGTGGGGAAGACTCGGTCGAATACGATCTTCATTCCGGATCCGTTGATGATGTCCATCAGAATGCCATTGTTACCAAGCTGGTAACCGTTGTACAGAGCCTTGTTCGTGGAGAAAAGGTTCACCGCCATTTTCGGTGTGTACTTCACGTCATCGAGCCGGATGATGTGGCCAGTGTTGTCTCGCTGCTTGATCTTCAAGCGAATGGACCCCATCTTAGGAGAATCCAGCTTTGTGCTGTCTCCCACTTGGACGAAGGACTTGATGTGCCGCACGTTGAAGAGAGCGGCGTCTGAATTGACGATGTGACACGAAGCTCCACTGTCGGCGAGCCAGGTGTCCTTGTTGACCTTGTCCTTGTACTTGGTGCTCAGCTCGTAGAGCTGCTCCACAGCTGCCGCAGCTATCTCGTCGTTGAAGCTGCCGTCGTCGTCGTCTTCGTGGACTCCATCTTCGTTGTATGGATGATGATGGTCTCCGTCATCCATGTCGTCGGGTAGTTGCGCGTAGTCCGATGGAATCGTAGTGTTCCGATGAGATCCTGTGGCTGGATCGTATGGGTGGACGCGTGGTCGCTCGCGTAAGAGTACGCGCATGCATCCTCCAAGGATGTAATGAAGATCTGTCTCTGGGATCGTCTCTGTCTCGGCTGCTTCCAGTATGCGATTGATCACAACCGAATTGGCGAGAATCTCTTCGATCGATCTGAAGTTCTCGGATAGGATCGATCCCATCATGTTTACCCATATTGGTCTCAGCACTCCTTGTGCGATTCCTGGGAACAGGCTCACTCCTGCTTCCATCACTGCATCGAAGATGAGCTGCTTCTGGATCACCAATGCTGTCTCTGTTGCATATGGGACGGTGTCATGACGATGGAGGTAGTTGGACCTGTTGGGATCCTCGATTGGTGGGAAGTCGATATTCCCTGGGTAGACGACACGTTCGTTTGGATTGAAGCTGTCGTCTGGATGATTACCGTCCTCGGATTCGTCGCTGTCATCTTCGTCGAAGATGCCCGATCTGTTGTTCCCCGCCGCTGGAGGAGGCGGCGCCGCGGCGCGGCGCGTTTCGCCTTGATTGATGAAGGTTCCCGTTCTCTCGTATCTCCCAGCTTGAGGAGGAGGCAACTCGTCGCGGTTCGCCTCGTCGTCTTCATCTGCGCCGTCTTCGTCGGCGTCGTCATCGCTCATGGCCTCTTCGATGTCGCTATCGTTGGCCTCGTCCATCTCAGCTTCGTCGCCGTATGAACCGATCAGGTCGTGCGCGTTGAAGCAGCATTCGTAGCTCACTTCGCGTCTTGGATCCACCTCGTGGATGATTGGCTCCTCGCTGAGCCACTCCGGGATGATCTCATCATCCTGTACTTCGTCGTTACTCCCAACGCATGCGAAGTTATCGAAGAAGGAGTCTTCGATGTAGTCGTCGGACACCAACATGCAGAGCGGCATGTCCTTTGCTGAGAGTACCATCTCGTGCCCGCTCTTGTCGTGTCCTTCCGTAGCCGCGTTGGCTTGTTCGTTGTTCTTCTTCTCGTTGAACTTCTTCTTTCGACACTCCTCCTCGCGGTGTCCGAAGATACCGCAGTAGTTGCACTTGCCCTTGAAGCCGCTTCCTTTGTTGCGCTTTCCGTTCATCTTGTTGTTGTTGTTGTTTTTCTTGTTGTTCGATTTCTTGCGTTCTGGGCAATCGGCGGATCTATGGCCATATACGCCACAGTTGTGACAAGTACCCTTGAAGTTACCGGTGCTTGTGAAGCCGGTGTCGTTGCTCTTTGTGTTGCTATCTTGGAAGTCGTCGACGTATGCCTTGCCTCCTCTGTGGGTGGCGTATGCAGTACGGAGTACTCCTCTGATCGCGTTGATGGTAACCAGTTCCGGATTGAACGTGAGTTGGTGTTGGAAGTTCACGACGTGGGTTTTGTATTCCACGCTCACCGTGCTGAGGATTTGCATGATCATTTCCTCGTCCGTGATCTCGTATTTGACATCGTGGAGACGCGATCGTAGACTCTCGAGTTGCGTGATGTAGATGTCGGGGTCCGTGTCTCTCTTCATCTTTTCGTTGTTGAATTGGCGCTTGAGTTTGATCTTCGTCACCGCGTCGGATGGTCGGAACTTCTCCGCGAGAACATTCCACGCTCCGTGTGCGTCTCCTTCGGGGTAGTCGACGGAGATGCATTGGTTGATGTACTGGATGGCCTGCTTGCCCTTTCCTTTCTCTGCATCCATCATGAGGATCAGATCGCTGAAGCAGTCGCATCCCAGCTCGTAGATCTCCTCCATCGCTTCCTTGTCTTCATCGGCGGCTGCCGCGATCTCGCTCACTGTTGGCACCTTGGTCTTGCCCAACATCACGTCTCTCGTCTTCTGTGCACGAGCGTATGCCTTCGCTTGGGACTCCCATGCGCTGTAGTCTTCCTGTTCACCGCTGAACATCGGCGCCTTGATGCGTCGCTTGTTCATGTTGGCTGATGTCGCCATGTTGATTCGTTGTTTCGTCGTTGGTGCGCTCGCGCCCTTGATTTCCGTCTGTTTCTGTGTTGTCACTTTTTCGAATTTCGCCTGTAGTTGCGCGGAGATTGTTTTCGTCACAAATTCTCCTCCTGGTGGTGTCTCACTTTTCACACCCTGTTTGGCTGTGCGAATGCTCTTCGTCACACCAGTCTCCTCTTGCTTGACCGCCTTGAGAATCCTCTTCTCCTTACGGTGTAGTCTTGCAGACCGTTCTTCTTCGGTCTCGTCGATCGCGCTTGCGTCTGCGCCTGATAGGACAGTAGCCGCGGCTGCTTCCTTCTCTTTTCGTGGTGGAGTCTCACTCGCACCTTCTTCTCTCTTGATAGTCGGATTGGACAGAGGGATCTCTTTCAATTCCTCTTCCTCGCTCATTCAGCTTGCTGCTCTTGAATGATGTTCGTCTTCCTCGCACGATACGATTCGCGGGCTCGCCCTGATCTATCGTTTATAAACGTGTTGGCAAGTTCCGCTCACGGTAACCTACGATCGTGGAAGATGGTGTTGGTTGATAGTCGTTCGTTTGCTATTTCATTACGTTGGCACTCCGATACTCTCGGTGTCCGTTCGTTCTCTTGCCCGATGCTCTCGGCGCTTCAATCTGTTTCGTAGATTCAGTCTCCGACTATGAGTCGGTACGCGAGATCCTCTCTCGCTCCTCTCTGTATTCTCTCTCTCTCTCTCTCTCTCTCTCTCTCATTATCATGTGCTCGTGCTACACGATGCTTCGTGTTCGATGCGTACTCCGCATTCGACACTCTGTTCATTCAGTACTGGTTCCTACTCCATGAGTACTTACCATTTGAAGTTCATCTTCAGTATCCATGATCTTCATGGGTCATCGCATCTTCGCCTCCTGCTCTGACTTGGAGACAGCTGTCGACGTGGTGACATGTTGACATCCTGTCGACGTCAGTAGGCGTCCTTCTGCTCTCCAGATGTCGCGTTCCATTGGTGATGCAGTAGTCTGTCAGATGATATCGTCATCTGAGGTTTAGTTGGGAAGTACCTCGAGATTCTCTTGGTACCATTGATGCATGGACGGACGATCTTCTGATTCTTCCAGAAATCGTTATTTGCAAATTTCCTCCAGAAATCTTGCCCCTTTTGGTGTGTTCCATTTCCCCTGTAATTCTGACGAATCACAGTATACTATCGACACGAGTATAGTTATACCGTCCAAGTGTGTATGAGAGAATAGCGGGTGAACGATGCACATATACACGTACATCTTGACATATACTCACATGTACATCTCGACACCCTTCCTGTGTGCATTCGGTCATTCGAATGTTCTCGATGTGTCAAGGTACGACTTCTCGTGTTCGCGTTGTAAGTCGGCCTTGATGTTCTTGGTGAATCCGTCGCTTGTGTTCTGCTCGGATTTGACAAAAATGATTTCGATGGTTTTGTTGATTACCATGTTCCTCACGTAGTGATGGCGCACGTCAATGTGCCGCGATCGTTGGGATGTTGATGGGTTCTTGGCGATGAAGATCGCCCCGATGTTGTCCACGCGGACCTTGATCGGTGTCTTCACTGGGACGCCCACACTTTCGAGTAGCTGCATGACGAAGAAGATTTCCTTTGCCGCTTCGGAAAGGGCAACGTATTCTGCTTCGGATGAGCTGAGTGTGACGGCCTTCTGTGCCTTGGATCGCCAAAGGATTGGTACCTTGCACAGGTATAGGATGAACCCTCCTACGCTGATTCTCGTGTTCTTGTCTCCTGCATATTCGCTATCGCAGAAGAGCTCCATGTCCCAGCCGTCGTCGTTTGGACGTGCTGGATGGATCTTCAATCCATAGTCCTTTGTATCGATCACATACTTGATGATCCGATACATCTCCTTCATTGCGGCCTTAGTGGGCCCGATCAATACCTTGGAGAGTTCCCTCACAGGGTTCGCGACATCTGGTCGCGAGTGCTTGATGAGGAAGAGTAGCATACCGACGCCTCGGCGGTATTCGGCATGTTCTTCCGGTCCGACCTTCTGCAGTCCGTTATCTTCGGATGGTCGTACAATGATTTGACCCGGGGTTCCCGGTGTCCCATAGCGTTGCATCTTCTCAACCTTGGTTCCGAACTCTTCGATGAGGTGTTGGATGAGATGTGGTTGACGCAATGTCGCTCTAGTCTTGTCATGGTTCAGTTCAATGTTGCAGCTGAGGTAGTCTCCGAGTCCACGCTCGATTGTCACCTTGAACTTGCTGCCTTGGATATCCTTCAGGAAGGTTTCCAGTGCCTTGGAATCTCCGCAACAGAAGCAATCGTCCACGTAGATGGCCACGATCATGCTTCCTTCGTTCGTCTTCCTGTAGAACAGGCATGGGTCTGCTGCGCTCTGTTCGAAGTTGATATTCTTGAGGGTCGATACCAACATCTTGAACCACTGCCTGGCGCTCTGTACAAGTCCGTAGATTGGCTTGTGTAGGGTCAGGGCTTCGTCTGGTTGATGATCCATCCCGTTGGGACAGTTCATGTAGATCTCCTCGTCGAGGTCTCCATGTAGGAATGCCGTTACGACATCGACGAGTGCGCAGTCCATCTTCTTGATTAGCATGATCACCATCATGACTCGATAGGTCACGTCATGAATGACGGGTGAGTAATGTTCTTGGAAGTCTACTCCTGCGACTTGTGAATAGCCACATGCAACGAGCCGCGCTCGATGTGTGCCGTCACGCTTCAGTTTGAAGACCCATTTGCATTTGCAGCATCTGCGGCCGCGTGGGATGGCGTCTCGTTTGATCTTGCTATACACCTTGCGTGTATCCATGGAGTCGAACTCCTTCTTGATGGCTGCTCGATATCCCTTCCGATGGATAGGATCTGGGTGATTGAAGGCTCCGTCGAACGTTGTAGGTTCGATGTGCTTCTCTGGTTCCTTGTTCTCGTCCTGCATCGACAATCCAATGTCGATTGCTGGTGATTCGGTAATGATTGCATTCATTCCGTATAGTCCTGTTGTGCTATGGTGAGTGATCTCGATCCCTTCATCTTCGTCTTCGATTTCTTCGTCATCTGTAGTTTCGTTGTTGGAATCGTCGATCATCTCGTCGCTGAGTTCGTCACTCGCCTCGTTGGATGATGGATCGCTCTCGTAGCCTTCTTCCTTTCGACCTCGTTCGTTGAAGTCTGCGAGCTCGCGCAGAGCTCTGGGAATACTCTTCCCTGCAGTTGACTTGGGATTAGCTTCTCCCTTCCTGCCTCGTGCTTCGTGACGTCGGATCCTCTCCTTTCTAGCTATGTCACGCTTGTTTGGTTTGCTTGGTGGAGGTCTGGATGGTGTGTCATGTGTAGACCTCGCTGGTGTATTCGGAGGGGTGACACCTATCTCGTCATCGGCTTCGTCGCCGGAGGGTAGGATTTCGTCATCCTCATGATTGGATTCGCTCCGATCTTCCTCGTCATTCTGGATTAGTTGAGTCACTGCTCCGTCGTCCTCATTATCCTCATCATCGCTGTCTGATAGGATGTAGTACCTGTTGCTGTCAGCGAAAGATACTCTCTTCGCTTCCGATGTTTGACGCGTTGCCGTCCTTGGCGTTGCTCCCTTCCGTCCGATGGTTGTGAAGCCGTCTGCGTCCGTTGTTCCTGTTTCATTGGATATGTTCGGTGCTGGTGCCCAGCCACGGAACTGTCCGTATGATTGGTTGAGCCACTTGATGTCGCGTGAACAGATGAGTGACTTGGTCGATGGTCTATACATGTTGTAGACCCCTGATGCATGTTGGTGTGCATATCCAATGAACACCATCTCTTCTCCTCTATTCTTGAGCTTGGCGGTAATCCCGCCGTAGGTAGTCTTCACAACACCCACCTCTCCAAACGTGCGGAGCGCGTCCGCATATGGTGGATCGTTGCCGAAGAATTGTCGATGTGGTGACTCCTTCTGGTTCTTCGCCACGGTGATGTTGGCGATGGCGGTGGCAGTGCTAGCAGCTGCTGCCCACAGGCCATGCCTATACTCTTCGTCGAGCTGTGCTCCGTTGAGCATGGAGCGGATCTTGGTGTAGAGGTACGCGAACTTGCGTTCCACTCTACCGTTCTGTTGCGGCGTGTTCGATGCTGTGTATTCGAATTTCACGTTGAGTCCTGCATCGATGAGAATATCCCCCGTGGATTTGTTCTCTCCGCTATTGTCACCTCGGAAGGTGATCTGTTGGTCACCAGTCTGTGACTTGATCGTTTGAACGAATCGTTTGATGTACCCTGGTTGATCACTCTTGTTCTTGAGAAAGAAACTCCAGCAGTGATCCGTGCAGTCGTCCACGATCAGGGTCCAGTAGCGTTTATCTCCGAAGCTTATGTGTTTAGTGTAACTAATGTCAATGAAGAACCGTTCGCCGCGGCGAGTAGCTCTTGGAATGGTTGCCTTCGGAATATTCTTCACTCTTGCGTTCGCGACCGCGCAGTCGCGACACACCGGCATCTCGCCGATGATTTTCCATCCGTACTGAGCGGCCGTCCGCTTCATGGTCTCGAGTGGCGCGTGGCCGAGCATTTGGTGCAGGTTCACCGCGCTGATCTCCTTGGATGGATTCTTGACGATAGCTGTACAAGCCTTGTCGTCGTCTGTTGGCATGATGGGATGCATCTGCACTCCCGTGATGAATCCGTTGGATGTGGGGAAGACTCGGTCGAATACGATCTTCATTCCGGATCCGTTGATGATGTCCATCAGAATGCCATTGTTACCAAGCTGGTAACCGTTGTACAGAGCCTTGTTCGTGGAGAAAAGGTTCACCGCCATTTTCGGTGTGTACTTCACGTCATCGAGCCGGATGATGTGGCCAGTGTTGTCTCGCTGCTTGATCTTCAAGCGAATGGACCCCATCTTAGGAGAATCCAGCTTTGTGCTGTCTCCCACTTGGACGAAGGACTTGATGTGCCGCACGTTGAAGAGAGCGGCGTCTGAATTGACGATGTGACACGAAGCTCCACTGTCGGCGAGCCAGGTGTCCTTGTTGACCTTGTCCTTGTACTTGGTGCTCAGCTCGTAGAGCTGCTCCACAGCTGCCGCAGCTATCTCGTCGTTGAAGCTGCCGTCGTCGTCGTCTTCGTGGACTCCATCTTCGTTGTATGGATGATGATGGTCTCCGTCATCCATGTCGTCGGGTAGTTGCGCGTAGTCCGATGGAATCGTAGTGTTCCGATGAGATCCTGTGGCTGGATCGTATGGGTGGACGCGTGGTCGCTCGCGTAAGAGTACGCGCATGCATCCTCCAAGGATGTAATGAAGATCTGTCTCTGGGATCGTCTCTGTCTCGGCTGCTTCCAGTATGCGATTGATCACAACCGAATTGGCGAGAATCTCTTCGATCGATCTGAAGTTCTCGGATAGGATCGATCCCATCATGTTTACCCATATTGGTCTCAGCACTCCTTGTGCGATTCCTGGGAACAGGCTCACTCCTGCTTCCATCACTGCATCGAAGATGAGCTGCTTCTGGATCACCAATGCTGTCTCTGTTGCATATGGGACGGTGTCATGACGATGGAGGTAGTTGGACCTGTTGGGATCCTCGATTGGTGGGAAGTCGATATTCCCTGGGTAGACGACACGTTCGTTTGGATTGAAGCTGTCGTCTGGATGATTACCGTCCTCGGATTCGTCGCTGTCATCTTCGTCGAAGATGCCCGATCTGTTGTTCCCCGCCGCTGGAGGAGGCGGCGCCGCGGCGCGGCGCGTTTCGCCTTGATTGATGAAGGTTCCCGTTCTCTCGTATCTCCCAGCTTGAGGAGGAGGCAACTCGTCGCGGTTCGCCTCGTCGTCTTCATCTGCGCCGTCTTCGTCGGCGTCGTCATCGCTCATGGCCTCTTCGATGTCGCTATCGTTGGCCTCGTCCATCTCAGCTTCGTCGCCGTATGAACCGATCAGGTCGTGCGCGTTGAAGCAGCATTCGTAGCTCACTTCGCGTCTTGGATCCACCTCGTGGATGATTGGCTCCTCGCTGAGCCACTCCGGGATGATCTCATCATCCTGTACTTCGTCGTTACTCCCAACGCATGCGAAGTTATCGAAGAAGGAGTCTTCGATGTAGTCGTCGGACACCAACATGCAGAGCGGCATGTCCTTTGCTGAGAGTACCATCTCGTGCCCGCTCTTGTCGTGTCCTTCCGTAGCCGCGTTGGCTTGTTCGTTGTTCTTCTTCTCGTTGAACTTCTTCTTTCGACACTCCTCCTCGCGGTGTCCGAAGATACCGCAGTAGTTGCACTTGCCCTTGAAGCCGCTTCCTTTGTTGCGCTTTCCGTTCATCTTGTTGTTGTTGTTGTTTTTCTTGTTGTTCGATTTCTTGCGTTCTGGGCAATCGGCGGATCTATGGCCATATACGCCACAGTTGTGACAAGTACCCTTGAAGTTACCGGTGCTTGTGAAGCCGGTGTCGTTGCTCTTTGTGTTGCTATCTTGGAAGTCGTCGACGTATGCCTTGCCTCCTCTGTGGGTGGCGTATGCAGTACGGAGTACTCCTCTGATCGCGTTGATGGTAACCAGTTCCGGATTGAACGTGAGTTGGTGTTGGAAGTTCATGACGTGGGTTTTGTATTCCACGCTCACCGTGCTGAGGATTTGCATGATCATTTCCTCGTCCGTGATCTCGTATTTGACATCGTGGAGACGCGATCGTAGACTCTCGAGTTGCGTGATGTAGATGTCGGGGTCCGTGTCTCTCTTCATCTTTTCGTTGTTGAATTGGCGCTTGAGTTTGATCTTCGTCACCGCGTCGGATGGTCGGAACTTCTCCGCGAGAACATTCCACGCTCCGTGTGCGTCTCCTTCGGGGTAGTCGACGGAGATGCATTGGTTGATGTACTGGATGGCCTGCTTGCCCTTTCCTTTCTCTGCATCCATCATGAGGATCAGATCGCTGAAGCAGTCGCATCCCAGCTCGTAGATCTCCTCCATCGCTTCCTTGTCTTCATCGGCGGCTGCCGCGATCTTGCTCACTGTTGGCACCTTGGTCTTGCCCAACATCACGTCTCTCGTCTTCTGTGCACGAGCGTATGCCTTCGCTTGGGACTCCCATGCGCTGTAGTCTTCCTGTTCACCGCTGAACATCGGCGCCTTGATGCGTCGCTTGTTCATGTTGGCTGATGTCGCCATGTTGATTCGTTGTTTCGTCGTTGGTGCGCTCGCGCCCTTGATTTCCGTCGGTTTCTGTGTTGCCGATTCTTCGATTTTCGCTTGTTGTTTCGCGAGGACTGATTTGCTCACAAATTCTCCTCCTGGTGGTGTCTCACTTTTCCCACCCTGTTTGGCTGTGCGAATGCTCTTCGTCACACCAGTCTCCTCTTGCTTGACCGCCTTGAGAATCCTCTTCTCCTTACGGTGTAGTCTTGCAGACCGTTCTTCTTCGGTCTCGTCGATCGCGCTTGCGTCTGCGCCTGATAGGACAGTAGCCGCGGCTGCTTCCTTCTCTTTTCGTGGTGGAGTCTCACTCGCACCTTCTTCTCTCTTGATAGTCAGATTGGACAGAGGGATGTCTTTCAATTCCTCTTCCTCGCTCATTCAGCCTGCTGCTCTTGAATGATGTTCGTCTTCCTCGCACGATACGATTCGCGGGCTCGCCCTGATCTATCGTTTATAAACGTGTTGGCAAGTTCCGCTCACGGTAACCTACGATCGTGGAAGATGGTGTTGGTTGATAGTCGTCTGTTTGCTATTTCATTACGTTGGCACTCCGATACTCTCGGTGTCCGTTCGTTCTCTTGCCCGATGCTCTCGGCGCTTCAATCTGTTTCGTAGATTCAGTCTCCGACTATGAGTCGGTACGCGAGATCCTCTCTCGCTCCTCTCTGTATTCTCTCTCTCTCTCTCTCTCATTATCATGTGCTCGTGCTACACGATGCTTCGTGTTCGATGCGTACTCCGCATTCGACACTCTGTTCATTCAGTACTGGTTCCTACTCCATGAGTACTTACCATTTGAAGTTCATCTTCAGTATCCATGATCTTCATGGGTCATCGCATCTTCGCCTCCTGCTCTGACTTGGAGACAGCTGTCGACGTGGTGACATGTTGACATCCTGTCGACGTCAGTAGGCGTCCTTCTGCTCTCCAGATGTTGCGTTCCATTGGTGATGCAGTAGTCTGTCAGATGATATCGTCATCTGAGGTTTAGTTGGGAAGTACCTCGAGATTCTCTTGGTACCATTGATGCATGGACGGACGATCTTCTGATTCTTCCAGAAATCGTTATTTGCAAATTTCCTCCAGAAATCTTGCCCCTTTTGGTGTGTTCCATTTCCCCTGTAATTCTGACGAATCACAGTATACTATCGACACGAGTATAGTTATACCGTCCAAGTGTGTATGAGAGAATAGCGGGTGAACGATGCACATATACACGTACATCTTGACATATACTCACATGTACATCTCGACAATGATTTCCTCCGTCACTGATCGCATAGCGTTGAATTCCGCGCCGTACGTTGACGTGGTAACCGATGTTTGCCTCTTGCTCGTGAAGTACACAGGGGTCCTGCCAAGGAATAGTATGATCCCAGTGTTGGATCGCCATGTGACGAGATTGTGTGCGTGGTCCGCATCGACGAATGCATACATAGGCAGTTCCGGGTAAATCGGCTTGGGCGATCGGTCATCGATGTCCTCCGCTGCCTCAGGGTACTCTTCTTTCATTTGCACCACCAATTCTGGGTTGGAAGGCGTCGAGTTGAAGTTGTCGAGTATCATGGGCCTGGAGTCAACTTGCGTTCTGAGTGTGGACTTTCCTTTGAGGTAGCCCCAGATCTTGAGTGCTCGCACAAGATGTCCTTTTCGTGGTGATGCAGTGAAGCGAGAAAGTGAAGAAGTTGCAAAGGCGACGTCGAAACGTCCAAGCTGAACGACCCAGTTCAGCATGCCGATAAGCTGTTGGAACTGCTGGTGTTCATCAGGTGTTAGTAGTTCGGTATCGTCCGTCTCCGGATGATCCTTGTTGCGCATCGGTACTTGCTGTTCGTGCAGCTTGCCATGTTGTCGCTCGACTTTGTCCAGCGCGTTGGCGATGTACTTGTTGCATCTGACGCTCCATTTGCCCTTGGCATTCCTGGAGTAGTCGTTGCCCAGATAGTATTTGGGTGGTCCAATGTCTTTGATCGTGTAGACTTGTTGGATGGACTTTATGTATTGATCAGGATCCTTGGCCACGATCTTGAAGTCGTCGACATGCGTGCAGATGTAATCGTAGCCAGTGTTGTCTCTGAGCTTGATCCATACATCTTGGTTGTGACGTGATGGGGAGAACCCCATGGATGAGAGTGTGTTCGCAAAGTGAGCGTGGAATCGTTGTGCACTCGATCTGAGTCCATACAGCGCCTTCTTGAGTACGATTGTTTGGCCCTCACGGTGGTCGAATTCCTTTCCAGCTCTCGCGTAGATTTTCTTGTTGGTGTATGCGTTGACGAATGCATTGCCCACATCGCCGCATAATTGCTTCAGCTTGTTGGCGTCCGCGATGACGTCGAGTATCCAAACACTGGTGGACTTCACTGTGGACGAGTATACTCTGATGTTGTCAGCAAGTTCGATGAGATGACCTCCGGCGACCAGACGCCCCTTGCGTCGCAGATCTTGTTTGACTGCGAAGATTAGCCGTAGCTTTGTGCTCTGGTAGTCCGAGGAAGGTTGATGAGTGGATGGGTGAAATTCGAAGCAGTCGAGCTCGATGAGAGCATCGATCTCCTTCTTGGCTGCGTCGCGCCAAAGTGTATCTCCATTCGCTTCGTCGAGTTGGAGTGCGTGCTTCATGTTGCATGGCACTTCCACTCCGTACTGGAACATAGTGGCAAAGAAGTCCTTCTTTGGTTTCTTCTTCCCTGGCCGTATGCGTCTCAGTATGGATATGTTGTCGTCGTCGTCAATTGTGAATTGGTGCGTGCGCTCGATGCGTTGCATGCGTCGTCGGATCGCTCGCACGGCGTGCTTTGCTCATTTCAGCATTGTTGTCGATTGCCGATTGTGTCGGTCATGCCGTTTCGGTTCGTTCGCGATGATGTATCTCGCTACGATCTCAGGATGGTCTGCCCTCAGGATGTCGTATCTGAACCATTGCGTCTCGTTGTTGTCCCATTTCACGTTGAGATGAAGATGTCCGTCTCTGAATGAATGGCCTGCGACAGATGTGATGGCTGGATCGTTCGTTTCGTCTTTTGTGATCTGATTCTGGAACATTTAGTCATGCTCGCGCTCAGCCAGAGTGTCGATACGCCCCTGAATCCGCTGCTTGGGTGGATATGGGATCCTCACCGGCTTGTAGTCATCGGATTCGTCCGAGATGTTGCCAGTGGAGCGATCATCGTCCCCGTCGTCGTCGGATATTGCGCCCGTGGGCCCGCTGTCGCGGTCGTCGTTGTCGTCGGCGACGACATTTGGCTGACCGAACCATCAGTCTTCATTGGGAGTGCTGTTTTCATATACCGCAACACCCCTGACCTCCGGTGGTCCTGTTTCAGGAATGCGAGCTGCCGCCCCTGACCGCATGGCAATTGCGTCGATGGCCTCTCGGACCTGTCGAGCAAGCTGCGCCAGCATAGTCTTGGTTCGCGCCCGCTGTCCCGATTCGCCATTGGTTTGATAGTGTATCAGATCGAGGCGTGCGATTCGTTGCACTTCCTCGTCGGTAATGCGCGGTGCACTTGCGTCGTCCGCGATTCGTGGTTTTACGATGTTGCGCACCAGGGCCGTGCCCTTGGTTACGTCTTCGCCTTTTGGCGACCAAATGTAATAGGTGAAAGGGTCCCCATGGTCCCATGCAATCCCCAAGAAATGCCCAGGCTTGAATGGATGGTGCGGGAACTTCGTCATCGGCTCAAAATACCAGATTGGCTGAAAGAACGTGAATCGGAACATGGAGATGTCCAGTGTGTTGCCTCGCAACATCTCGATTGGAGTGCGCCACTGAGTGCTTTCTTTGGCCGTGTAGTTCCATACGTCGATAGCGTGCTGCACTGCGTGACACCAAAATGTGAGTGGTGCAGTCGCGGCCCAGAGCATCTGATACGCGTGTCGCTTGATGTTCCCGATGGCTCGCTCTGCGCGGTTCTGGTTCTGGTTCATTGGAGCGGTGAAGGAGTGCTTGATCATGTACCTTGTGGTTACAGCCTTCCATGCCTTACCGGCTTGGACTTGCGAGTTGTCCGAGATGAGTAGATCCGGTGCCCCGACCTGCACAATGAATTCCGTCAGCGCCCCTGGCGCCATCGCCTCCCTTCGGAGCGGTTTGGCCCAGATGAACTTGGATTCGCTGTGTGTGAAGAGTTGGATGCATCGGTATTGTCGGATGGATGGGACTGTGGAGAAAAATGGATCTGTGTCCACCCTGCCATTGATTCGGTATGGTTGCAACGCACCTACTTGCTGTGCTCGATACTGCCTTGGGATGAGTCTTGACTTGGCCTCGATGGGTGTGTCGGCCAGCTGGGTGGATGCTTCCTTGGTCTTCGCCACCACTTGTGGTGGGAGATGTTGGAATACTTTGTCGAAGTCGACATGTGTGTGGGATCGCCTGAGGCGTCGGTGCCTGTTGCAAATCGTGATGTGCGCGGCTTGGGTGAGCTCGTGAGCTGTTGGTCTGCGGATTGGGATGCATAGGGTATTGCCGTCATGGTTCGCTAGTGGGATGCTGATGTCGCCAGACGATATCCGTTGCTGCCCGTCGTGTTGTCGAAGTCTGTCGTATACGCGTACTCCGGAGGCTCGCATGTGGTGCGTGTTGAATAGCGACTCCATCTGCCGTGGATGCTTGTCAAGAGCCACGAAGAACGCCTTGATGAGAATCACTCCGCCTTGCGGCGAATCGTATGCAGTCACTGCGTCAACCATTGCAAACGCCTCGACCGGTGAATCCACAGTCGCGCCGCGAGCGTGGAACTTCTGCGTATGCTGTCGGGTCACTTCCCATCCAGACTCGTGTACAATGTCGCCGTCCGCCCCTGAGTCTAGAATGATATAGCCGTGGCTACTATTCGATACTCTTGCCCGTCGAATCGTGTGCTCTGTATGTGGGTGGGTTGTGCTGTGACGCGACACTCGTAGCGCATCCGGGGCCCTGGCCGCCGGCTTACTCTCCGCAGTATCACTCTCCAGTTCGGTATTCTCCCGATCCTTGATACGAATGCTGACTCCCGATTGACGGCGTGTGACAGCCGCCGGTGGTTGTCAGGTACTGTTGTCACACGGTCCGTACTTCTTGACACGATCGGTCTTGTTGCCGAATCTCGCGCGCTTGTTGGACTTGCGCTGAGCTTGTTGCTCTTGGGTTTTGGCGTACTCGGTGGGCTTAGCGCGTTTGAGCGCAGCCTCACCCATGAGCTCTCCGGTGCTGCGGAAGTGGCGTGAAGACTCCACCACGAGCACTTGTGCTGCGGATGGAAGACTGCGGAACACCACGTCCGGCAGGCGGTAATGGGAGGACTTCTTGCGGTCGCTGGATGCCTTGTCGAATGATCACTTGCGGTCGGGACGACTGTCCTTCTGGTGCATGCGTCGGCTGCGTCCTGGGGACTTGTCGAGGTCGGCGTTGGCGAGGATCTTGTCATGGCGCATGCGCGTCTCGCGGACCCAGGAGAAGGACTCCTTGGTCTGCTGTAGGCTTGTGATCACGCTGGCAAATCGCTCGTCGCGGATGCTGCGGAAAAACCTTGCGATCTTCTCCTGATCGTTCATTGGCTTGCCATTGTCCTCGATTGCATGGAGGGACATCGAAAAGTCATTGACGAAAGTCCCAAAGGAACCGTTGCCAGAGTATATGAGCTTGGAGAGTCTTTCCTCCTCCTCTGCCACGATGCCGGCCTGATTCTTGGCGGACTCGTAGATGCGAATGAGAGATTGGAAGGCGGCGTGGCCGCTGGGTTCCTCTGCTGTGACAATGTACTGCGCGTCTCCCTTGCAGGTTTTGGAGCGGAGCACTGCGTAGAACTGAGCGTCCACTGATGCGCGGTAGTGTGGTGGTTTCTCTTGCAGCATGTAGTCCGCAAACTTGGAGGTGACCAACTGCCGCATGAAGTCTGTCTTCCATTGGTACCACTCAATGTTGAGACCACTGAATGTCTCTGCCTCCGGCATGGTGATCTTATCGTATTTCCATCCGGTTGGCGTCGATGGTGATTGACTAAGTTCCTGCTGGCGCCGTGGCGAATGTACCACGACCTCATGGCTTGCAGCCTCAGTGAGTTCGCGGCTTGCTGCCTTCATATCCGCCTCCAATTGGAGCTGGATGGCTTTGAGCACGACGGGAGTCTTGATGGAGGGCACTGTGTACCCAGAGGACTTGATGAACTTGTCAATTGCATCCCAGTTGGTAGCTTGATCAACCTGGCGCTCCTTGGCGAAGGCAAAGATGCGGAGGATGTTCTCAATGTTGATTGAGGTGAGTGTTGGCGAAAGAGACAGCACCTGGATGATGTTCTTCTCCAGACTCTGGATGGTGCGTTCGATCCTGCCAAGCTTCTTGCGGATGAACTCCATGTCATCGTCTTCGAGCTCAACAAGCTCCTTGATGACGGTCGTCCAGGTACGGTTGTTGATTGGTCTTGCCATGGTGGTTGGTATTGTAACGTGATAAGCTTGATGGTAGATCACGACTCTTAATCTGTCAAAGTGCACAAGTAACTACTGTAGACGTATTGGCCCGTTGTTGCGTGCCCTGGTCGGAGCTCTTGTTCTTTATTTGTGAGTTGTCCGAAGACAAACCCCCGACCAGTATTTGTGACTAATATGATTAGTAAAGAGGTAAGAAGGTACAGAGAAAGTTGTCAGTCGCCATCGTCGCCATCGCCGAACTCTTGCATGAAATTTGTGGCCACGTTGCCAAGATTGTATGCAGGATTGGTTCGTCTGACCGTCTGTCCAAACCGTAGACCGTGTAAAAAGACATGAAGTTTCCGCGTGTTCGGTTTCGTCCGATGGTATCGACTCAGTTTGAGGTACTCAAGGTATCTGAATTGGTTACCTTACGTTTGGTATATGTATCCAATTTTGGTCTGATGTTGTCTCGGATCCACGATTACGCAAATCGTGTGCGACAGAAGTTCCCCCGTTGGCTTCACACACACCACAATCGTCGCTATCATCATTATCAACAGCATCAACATCACCAACAACAGCGAGAGACTCGGAAAGGACTGATGAATCTGACTGCAAGGCCACTCATTCTGGTCACCACGACCATGTCATGCCAGCTGTTCCTCGTCGTCGCGATCGTGATGGTTGAAGTGGGAGCCTTCCAAATCCGATCATTGTGCCATCACCAGCAATGCACCAAACCATTCCATGGCCTGACTGCGCAGCAGCAGAGAAGAGAAGGGCGGCACTCTGCTGGATCCGCGATATTCAACATCAAAGACGCGGATGGTGGCAGCGACGAAGATGATGGTTGGGGCAGCTCCGACACATCGTCAACGAATGACAAGCTACCGACAGCTTCCAGCGATGCGTCGAAGCTCCGCAACGAGCTGCAGTGGCTGCAGAGGGAGCGCTCATCAGGCGGCGAGGAAGGGATGAGCTCATCCAAAACTGACCGCGATCTCTTCATTCCCATCTTTGCAGGCGTTGCCATCCTTGGGTTCGTTGGATCCTACAGCTACGAACTCTTCCACCTTGCATCGAGGGGCGAGCTGTATTTGCCTTGGAAGCAGTAAGGCAATGTGCCGCCCAAGATGGTCCCGGACGATTCGTACCTGGGTAGTCCGTCCGCAATGGATGGATGGAGCGGGTCTTGCATCCGCAACGCCGCTACGGCGTCGAGCTTTGTACCAGGAGACCGCATCGAGCAGCACGAAAGGAAACGGAGCGGAAGTACACTTCCAATCCCGCTGCTTCTGCGGACCATCTTCTTGTGGCGTTGACGAAGTCGCCGGTGCCGCGGCGTGGCATGGCGTGGTGTGGCGACTGAGCCAAGACGATGTGCATGCAGGATATTGCAGGGTTTTCGAGGAAGGCCGCTCCTATGCCACACAATCAACGGTGGCGCGGAAGGCACGAGCACCATCAACGCGATGGTCTCTGCTGTCCACAGGTCGCGGCGAGTATTGATATCATGCGTTGACATGTCGATATAAGAGCGAGACTAA
The DNA here is from genome assembly GCA_026770025.1 of Craspedostauros australis. Lineage (NCBI taxonomy): Eukaryota > Bacillariophyta > Bacillariophyceae > Mastogloiales > Achnanthaceae > Craspedostauros > Craspedostauros australis. Next base: position 12,645 of record JAMXDE010000073.1, on the reverse strand, counting down.
AGGGAAAGAACTCGGTGCACTTCAGCTTCGACTTCGACGTCACCTTGATGCGCTGACGCTGCGAGCATTTCCCGGAGCAACAGAAGGTGACATCATCGACGGCTAACGCATGCAAATGGAGGCAAATGCGATGGTAAAGAAGACTACTCTACTATCCTCTACGAGACATGCGAGCGCCTATGCCATTGCCTGCGCAATAGAGTAGAGTACAGTAGAGTAGATCTCTCTCTCACTCTCACCCGCTGATTGCTGTCGAGCTCTGTCCGCCCTTGTGAATACGGCGGATGGAATATGAAAGATTGATTTGGAGCTCTTTGCCTTCCTTGAAACGTAGCGATGTAAGATGAATAAGACCCGCCTGAGCGAAAATAGTACACCTTTCTCGGGAACGTCGTTTCTGTGTTGAAAAAAACTGCGTATATCTCTTCTCCTACATCAAATACATCATATGGCAAGAACTAGAATTGTTCCGTCCAATCATTTTAAAGTTATAGAGGGTTGAAAGTCATGTCAAATCTACGTATTAGGTGAATAACGCACAGACGCCACAGAGCTCATTGACGTTTCAATTTAGTCGCAGTGGTCATTCGTCCCAAAACGTTCCTTTTTCTTCCATCGTTTGGGCCTTGCTCGCGATTCTTGAATTTCCGGAGAGTGACTCTACCTTGTGCTCGCACAGAATCGTTGGCGTGAACACAAAACTCTTGTTGCGCGGCGAGTGATGTTGTCAGTATCGTGATGCAGTGCGATGTGCCATGGGCCGTCAACCAGGATGGTAGGCATGGTCCTTGTTCCTCTTTCTCCTGTCTGTTATGTCAGCGTGGTAGCAAGGGGGATGGACAGGCTGCAATGCACGAGACGCATACGATGCAAGTTGTGCAGCGCTGAAATAGATGGTGCGAATTGCTGGTCCCAAGATGGAAATGGACTGCACCCTCGCCACAGTCCTGTACGCAGTGGCAACCCCAACCCACACATCTCTGACCCTAACCCTAACCCAGGTCTTGGCCCTCTGGACCCCTAGCCCTAACCCCAGCCCTAACCCTAACATTGAGTAACTTCATGGCTCTGTCTGAGTAATGTCAGCCACACGCAGTTGCCTCCCTCGTCTCTTCCAAGTTGCCGAAACTCCAACCGGAACCCCAACCCTAACTCTAGCCCTGAACAACTGCTTCCCTCCTCCCTAACCCAAACCCAAGCCAGAACCCCAGCCCTAACTCTAACCCTGAGCAACCTGATGACTATGCCTGAACAACGTCATCTGCACACAGTTACCTCCTCCGTCGCTCTGGTGTTGCCCTTGTCGCGAACTCTTGCTTTTCTCCCACTTTTTTGCTTCCTGCACTGTTTCGATCCATTTCAACGGCCGCCGTTCCAGCGTTTTTGATTCGATTTCACGATTTTTACAGTTTGTTTCGTCGGAGGTATCTTCCAGAACGTTCTTTGAACTCTTTGGCGCCAATGAAAAGTAATCAATATTGTCGATTGTGACTGCGGTATCCGGACAGACGCCATATCTGCTGAGTAAAACCAGGCGCCTTGGCATGAAGGCTTCGTTCAGAATCTCAACGCACGAGCCATCCAAAGAGACAGACTCAGAGAAACAAAGACAAGAAACAAGTCAACACAAGAGATGAAAGGGGCCACGTGTTGACTGGTGGGAAACATCGCGTCGCGTGGCTTCGCATCATCCGTTGCCATTTCCATTTCCATCGGCATCCCTTGGCAACTGCACGTACCATACTCGCTCGCCATCATCTTTTTTCAATCAAGAGCATCATGCACAAACACGTTCATCTTCTGAAGTGCTTCATCCCGCGCCCAACTGCCATCTCTCATTGCTTCGATCAATTGACCGATCGCCGCTCGTGTTCAGTTGGTGGGTTGTACCGTTACGGTCACTCATTCCTGCTTGTGCGACCGTGACAATTCCAACGCATCACAACGCATCACACCACAACACACCACCACCCACCACAACGCAAAGAGAAATGAACATGGCAGACGATCCCTCCATCTCATTGGAGGATGAGGATAACAAATCCTCCATGAGCTTCGACTCCAAGGCCAACGAGATGTGCCTCAACACGCTCGGCGGTCCCACCAAGCCCAAGACCAGATCCTGCAAGCTTCTCAATGTCCCCAAGACAAGACCAGATCCTGCTGCAAAATGAGGGACATCCTCCTGGCCGCAGCGGATTCTGATCCTTCGTCTCTCACAAAGGCGGGATGTTCCAGGACGATCCGCGAGTGGGTGAGAGGCACGGATATGGCACCAGCGCCTGTGGTCTTCAAAGGTGAAAATCCGACATCGCGGTCTCCGCCTACGTTGACGATCAGAGGGTGCGCGGCAGGGGCATTTACGAAATCCGCACGAGAGCCATCACCCACCAGACCACCGAATTCTGGATATGGAAGGTCAAGTACGAGCACATGCTGCCGCCCAGACATCAAACCCGAATCGAGACCGGAGATCCGCCGGATTTCAAACCCTGGCTTGCGCCAAAAGATTCGGATACCGATTTCGTTGGCACGTTCTCAGGGTCGCATTGCGATCCGACTGGTCATCTGAGGGGGCCAAGACATTCATGGCCAGATCCATATCTACGTCAACGCCACAAATTCGTCAATTGGATCAGCATCGGATATACCAAACCCTCTTCGAACCTTCCAACAACCTCCCCCGCAAAAACCACACAATCACGAAGAACGATCTCATCCTCCTTCACATTGATCATGCCAGATCGAAACTGGATTCTACCAATCAGAAGGGACCAACAGCTGTGTTTGCTGGAGTCGAGAGGGGCCCCAATCGCCTGCGCCAGCGTCCGATCCGCGGATCCCAACAAGGCCATCGATTCTGGGCCACACTGCCAGCTACACAGGCCCACCATGCTGTGGCTCGGCGATGCGTCCGTGTTTGATGGCGAAGACATGGAGATCATGAAGCATGTTGATCCAGAGGTCCACCTTGGCAGCAAGCTGCAATTGCTACCAAGTCATTTCGATTCGAAAGGTTTGGACGTCATGCAACGCATCGCAGAAAGCAAGGACGGCACTGATGCTCTGCACATCATCATGTCGAAGAGGCGTCCCCACGAACAAGCGGACCCACCTTGCTCTACGCCTATGATGCCTTTGAGGTCGTGTCGGTCCGCATTACAACCTGCAACAGGTCTGGCATGGTTGGAATGTGGCGGCGTCTGCGCGGAAACCAACGTGCTTGGTGATGAAGAATTTGGTCCCAGCTGGCATCAGGTGAGTGCCAATTATTGTCGATGTTGTTGCTGCTGTGTATGGTTGTGTTGTTCACTCGCGCATTTGCACCTGGCATGTGCGCGGCGCAGAGCAGACCAAAAAATCAGGAATGGAAAGCGTGCACAAAACAGGCGCATTGAAGGAGTATGACTTTCCAAGCTTGTGGGAGCACTTGTCATTGACTCTTTCATTCCATTCCATTTGTGTCCCCACTTCACTTCATGTCATACTCACAATTGAATCAATGTCCGATTGGTTGGCATGGCATGATATGATACGAACTGCGCCCATTCTGTGGTACTGCTCGCACACACTCTCATCCCGAATGATGGACTCCACTCCAACCATGTGTCTGAATTGCGGCAATATCGTCTTGCTGGAGGGCGCGGTGCACGAAAAGCGCACCAAACCACACGAAGACTTCATCGCAGTTGCTGAGGATTTGATTTGGTCGAAAAAATGAAAAGCCAAAACATTGGCCATCCGCGGCGGATCCGGCGGAGGATTGTTGGTGCGAATGATTTTGTGATGCTCCTGGACTGTTCAGCGCGGTGCGTTGGGCAGTCTCGATCCGTGTCGTCAAGCAGTCAAAGATCTGCATTCGGACGATGCAGCTATATGCGCGACGAATTTGGATCCGGACGCGTCCGATTGGAGGTGTTCATGGGGCAGACCTCGCTGTACCACAACATCAAATAGGATCCAAATTTTCTACCAATCCTATTCACTGCCGCACGAACGATGATCGGATACACCCAGCGCCTGTGTGAAAGATGATGAAGAAGCTGTGGAGCCTGGTTCAGGGAAAGCGATGGCTGACATGCTACGATGAGAATGCGGAGGGCAGGAACGGTCTGCCTGCAACGCCGAAGCAGGACGCCTTCATGACTGCGCTGGCGTACGATTTCATGTTCAAGAAGTTGTCGAAGGATGCCAAAAAGTCAGCTGACGAGTATTGGACTGGATTTGGATTGATGCACGCAGTGTTCTAATCGTGTATCATGCCATACATAGCAAGCACATGTGCGAATTGAGTAGATGCACGGCGATGGTGGTTCCATTGTGCATGTCAAGATCATAGCAACCGATAACATCAGAGCCACTCTATACATACCAACAACAGCTTCCTCTCGTAATCCCTGTGGACACGCAGTTACTGCAGTTGATATCGCCATGCTGCAACTTGATAGTATCAATGTGACACAGAGTATAGTATCGTAGAATAGAATGCAATATACTAATGTTGGCATACTTGCGGCGGTCGTCAGGATCAATCATCGGAAGGTAGCAGGTTGCCATCAATCACATCAGCGTCCTGCCCGTCGTATGGGCGATCATCCAGAACCTGCTCTTCGTGCGCTTCTTCGCTTTGAGTGTTCTCCTTGGATGCCATGATCCGCAGTTCATGCATCTCGTTCAGGCACTCTTCGCACTCCTCGTCATCCAAGTAGCCATTGTTCTCGAGGTATCTCTCCGCTCGACCGTCAGGAGCTGCCAGGAAGCATTTCAGGTACGTGATGTCCACCTTGATCCTCTGCTCCCAATCAAGCAAGAAAGGCCCGGCCATCAGCTCTTCGTGAAGCACATGAGCGCTCCTCCTCGTGTCCGGGTTCCTGCAAGCAATCGCAGCATCGCACACAATCTGCGCCACTTGTTTCGACATGGACGGTACCTTGGTTGCCGGAGGTGCTGATGGATCCTTCTTTCATGAGGTGGCTTTGTCTGGATGGCAGATCGCCCATCCCTGCCTGATGGATTGAGGGAAGTCCACTGTGGCATTTCGTTCACAATTTGCCGTTTCTGCTGCTGCTGTTGCTGGTTCCAGAACACGCGAAGTGAGAACGCGTTTGAGCACTTCCGTCTTGGTGGTGCTCTTGTTTGTTGTTGTTGCGTGTCGTCGCTCAGTCGGTTGTGAGCCGCGGATATTCTGTGGATCCATCACGAATGCTGGTGAGACCTCGGTGATGTCCTCATCATTGCAAGTGACATCGAGATGGAGAATGTCGAACTTGTCGATCTTGCCCTGCGTGATAGTCTCTGGATGCGTCAAGCCCGATGATGCTGTGACCTGGATTTTGTCATCAATCAGATCAATTTGATGGGTGGCGCGAACGGAAACTCGGTTGGTCGCGAATGCTTTTTCCTTTCCGTCCACACCACAGATGATGGCATGTCCCAATCTGCTCAGATCCAACAGAAGCGTTGTTGTCCCCTTGATGTTGGCAGCTTTCAGCACTGTGAAAATATCGCCTTCGGTGGCAATCTTTGCGTCCCTGGCACTGTCCACATACAACCTGAGTTGACGTGAGACAAAACCGAAGTGTCCGTCCAAAGCACTCTTACCAGCTTGTGCCTCAGTGTACAGCCATTGGATGATTTGGAGTCGTGGTTTGGGAGGGCGGGTTCCGGTGTCTTGCTGTGCTTTTGCCTTCGTGGATGATGCAGCCTTCGCGTCATGATAAGATGACTGTTCTGTGTTGATTTTGGGGGGAGGTGGATACTTAGCCTTGTCCTTGTGCTTGCCCTTGTTCTTGGCTGTTGTCTTCCGCTTCTTCTTCTTCTCTGGCATTGTGTATTCAACTTCAACCTCTCCCTGGTTTAGTCCATGCATGTACCTCATCAGTGCCGGACTCGCAAAACAACTGGCATTATCACTTTGGAATACGACCTCTTTGACCCCCTTGTGAAGCTTTGGAAGCACAGTAGAATGTAGAATCTTGATGGCACCAGCAACTTGGACATGATCCTGCTTGTTCCGCCCCTTCATCACCATGTCAATGAATCGGTACTCGAACTTACCGTTCTTGTATTGGATTGTCATGACACCTAGGAGAGACATTCCATTTTTTCCGAAGAACGCTTTCTGAGCTTCCTGATTCTCCGTTGGGAGGATGCGTTGCTTGTGATCAAGCATGGCAATGATGCGATCTGGATGATCCTTGAGGCGCTCCTTTTCCTCCGTGATCTTCTGCGCTTGTACCTTTCGTCTCACTTGGTGGGCCATGTACTGGCGCAGCGCGTCATCACACAGGTTAATTGCTGCAGCCATGCGATCCAATTCGAACGTGTTGCCGGTGATGCTGTTGGTGGCAGTTTTCATGAAGTTGCGAACACGAATCGGGAAGAACGTCATGACATCTGGACATTGCTTGCATGCTTGGTTCACAAACGGGAGGGAGCCATTTGTCAGAGCGAACTCCGCGGAATGTAGATTATCCGCGGTTGACTTCACCTGGATGTGTTTGTTTGCGTATTCCCATTTTGCAAATGAAAGAACAGAATCACTGTCCGTGATGATGGCCTGTGCCTCGTTGAGAAGTTCAGACACGAGCTCTTTGTCTTGATGTTCCTTGTTCTGAGTCCGAAGCAGTTCCATGACTCTCTTAATCATGCTTTGGAAGTGCATGAATACAGTCAGAGTGTCTGTGTAGAAGGAGGACAGGCCAGTTTGACACTTGCCACGTCGCGTGAGCAATGTCAGGATACTCCTGAAGGCAGGCATACCAACTGGGTCATCTGTTGTGTTCTTGTACTTGGCAAAGAGCTGCTCTTCTGATATTGATCCGCGAATGAAGATAGGCAGGTCTGGGAACAGAACACCAGCCAACTTGACGCTCCTTGTGATGCCTGGCCGGTACTGGAACATGGAAGTGAGAAACGAGACTACACCCTGGAGACTAGATTCCTTGACACGGTACTTGTAGTCTGCGTGTGGAAACTTGCCGCCAGAGAGGATCATGCCACCAACATGTGACAGTCGCCTGTGTCCTGTACGAGACATGGATCGGCGTCCAAGCTTGATCTTTGCCTTGTCTCCTTTCGACAAGCTACTGTAGTGCGCGGCCAGGATTCGGGTGCAGCGCCTGGAGTCACAGGTCATTGCCAAAACCGCACGAGCAGTCAGCGATAGGTCTTGATTCCCCCAGAAGGCTAAATGACAGAGAGTCTGCTCCAGCAACACAGGAGGGAGCTGTTTGCGATGTCGCACGAAGGTCATGGCTTCTGAAAGCTGTTCGGGGGGTTCTCTGCCAGGAAACATGTGCTGGGTTGACCCACCACAAACTCCATCCCAGACTCGGTTGATGAGACTCCAACGACCAGTCGCTGTCTTTCGTGGGAGACGTTCAAATCCATCTACATGGAACCGTGAGAGGGGTTTGATGCTAATGCCAGCTGCTTCAAAAATGGCTTGCAGCATTTTTCTTCGATTCACCTTGCCCTCGTTGGCTGGAACGAACGCAGCATCCGTGTCATCCTCACTGGTTGTACTCGCACAATCCGACTCGCACTCTTCCATAGACACAGCGACATCTCGTCGCGCGAGCACATCATCTCTTTCCTGTCGATGTGGCGCCCTGCATCTGGTTGCTGATGATTTGCGCTTGGGACGTGTGGGCGCAGCAGCATCACCACAAGTCCCAATGGAGAACGAATTGGCCTGTGGTACAAAGGCATTCACACCTGTGTGACGTGCACCTCCGCTGATGGATGATGCACAGTTTGGGCAAAATGGTGGCCTACTGCAGTGACTGCAGAACAGGGTCAGACATTGCTTGCAAGGCATGATACCAAAGCAGTTGGGACCCATGTAGTCAGATGTTGGAGTTTCCATGCTGTTGTTGGGGTGGAATGTAGAGTATGGTAGACCACCCACGCCTGTACCGATGTAGCTGGGGATGCAAAAGGAAGGAGGTTGTATGTTGGGAGGGACATGATGATTCGCAACCATGGGGAGAGGAGGACTGTGAACGCTGCCATTGTGGTTTGGTCCAACAGGTGCAGAGTATTGGTACGTTGCGTAGTGCCCATGAGGTGGTTGGGGATAGATGGATGTGCCAGCAGTTGCTGTTTGACGTTGCACCTTTGATTGGGATGGATTGGGGTCGCTGCTCGAATCCTCGCGTGGACGGGTCATGATGCGATAGCGATGGTGGCTGACGGACGATGTGGGTGGGGGGAAGGCACAGATGATTCTGAATGATCTCGATGTTGGGGAGCACTGAGTGTTGTGCTGACATTGCAGATACGAGAGTACAGCAGACAGCGACAACAATACACAACAAACCAAAATGACACATGCATATTCGTTCACAACAGCATGAGGGATGTGTTTGTGTCAAGATCGGCAGCAACAGTTCAACGGTCGCTCATTGGTGCATACGTGATTGTGATTGGAGAATGTATGTGGAACCATCTGCGATTTTTATTCTGGCGAAAGAGTGAGTGTGACGCGGCGCCAACACAACGAGAGAGCAAGTGCAAGAGAGAGAGAGAGAGAGAGCGACGAGTGCTACATCAATCCGTCTATCCATTCATTCTCTATTGAATTTCATAATACTTTTTATTCTCATCGATTGTCACCTCGATTTCTCATCATTTGCATTGGCATCGTGAGAGACGATCGCGTGTGTATCATGATTGCTTCCCTGGTGGCCAAACGCAAAACGGTAGAATACAATCGATCTGTTCTTCGTTGGCTGCCATTTGGAGTTGTGTTGGCTGTCGGCGCCGATCGTCTCAGATGCGACGATTGAAGTATCCGCAGTGAATGGGCAAGAGTACAGTCGTTGGGTGTGTGGTGTGTGGTGCGTGGTGTGTGGTGTGTGGTGTGTGGTGTGTGGTGTGTGGTGTGTGGTGTGTGGTGTGTGGTGTGTGGTGTGTGGTGTGTGGTGTGTGGTGTGTGGTGTGTGGTGTGGTGTGTGATGTGTGATGTGTGATGTGAGTTCGCTGGGGGCGGACATTCTGTTCTGCCTGTTGCTTTTGATTGGTGCGTCGGAGATTGGTGGCTGGTCCATGAATCTGTCATTTGTGATCCCATCGTGTTGTTTTCTTGATTTTCGGACATACTTTGGTTCTTCGTTGTTCATTTGCTAAATGTCATTCATCCTCGTGAGCAACAAACGACATTTACACTGAACCATTGACGATTCCCATCCAATCAGATTTGACCGAGGTGCGCCAAATTCACAACAACAACTCCCACACCACACCCACATTTTCGATCAAGACAACAAAACTGGATCGGGCATCGACCAAGGCATGCAGTGTATTGTCGAGTATGAGACAAGTAGAAGACGCCAAGTCGATCTTCGAACCATGATGGAACCACAAAAGCGCAGCGCTCACAATGGTGCAGGAGCGCGTCCGTGGTTCCACATATTTCAGGAGCCGCTGCAATTTGTCCACTGCCGTCGCTGATCGTCAATTCTGTTGGTTGAGTCGTTGGCCTCGTGATGCCAAGCGGTAGGAAATCATGCCCCGCACCATCTCCAGCATCCGGGCCATCCGCAAACCTGCGTAACCATCTGTATCAATTCCATATGCATCTCCTTCCATTGGTGGAATTCGAAAAGGCCAACACCACACGGATCCGCGAGCAATTGAAAGTCAACACACAGTCTGCTGGAGCCCGGAGCCCTCGCAAGAGGATTGCGAGCAACATCAATTCGGAGCGTGTAGATCGCTCAGGCACAACTTCCCCTTTCCCATCAGCCGGACACCATGCATTATTGCGCAATACGAATGGTTGATGCAACTGTAATGGCATAGACTCACCTCAATCGCGCCAATCGTGCATGACACTGACGATGCCCTCCAGAAGGTGCATGTCGACGGAGAGGAATTTGCATGGGTATGGATTTGGTTGGGTAGAAATAGCACCAGACGGAATTGCGAAACAAAAATTGGACGACTAAAAAGTAAACAATGAGGCGGAGGAGATGAGAGTGGTTCGTCCCTCCAGACGTCGAAACCGATAGAATGCGTGATGGAAACGTTCAGGCGAGGGTGCAAAAATGTTAGTGCGAAGAATATCACGGGGTCCCTACATAGGTATGCTTTTGTTGGCATAGGAATAGCACCAGGCGGAATTGCGAAATAAAATTGAACGACTACAAAGTAGACGACAAGACGAAGAAGACGACGCCAGTCCGAGCATGTGGCTGTCGAAACCGATGGAGTCCGTGAACGCAGCGGAAAGGGGAAGATATTGCAACTTTATCGTGAGAAATAACACGAGAGAAAACGAGAATCCGGCAACACAACGCGCCGAACTAAAAATAGCACAGGGTGAATCGCATGCATCGTATTGGTGGGTGGGTATGTCGGCAGCGTTGAAATCAAGGTATGGAGTTCATCCAACGGAGAGGATCGTGCAAAGGATGAATGCAGTAATGTTTGCAATTGTGCTACGCACACAACAACATCGTATACCACTATTGAAAAATTCAGTAGATTGATTTGGGAGAAATTCGGGGAACAAGAAATTGGACACAAAGGACCCAAGACAAACAAGGAGTTGGCACGGCACAACTCCAGGTTGTGGCTCTCACACTCCTGCGCAAGCCAGAGTGGGTATGATGGTGCTGTCGTACGCTGTCTAGTGTATGAACATACCTATCGTTCAATGATAAGAATCTAATCAGTGGATTGCTAGAGTAGGCACAAGGTGGGCACCTGCAGCATTGCCACAGAATGCTACGAGGAAACCATCGCCGCCGACACCAAGCGGCATGCCGAATGGAATGAGATTCTTGAATGATCGATCCCAAATGCTCTGCTCCAAGTACAACGCAATCTCCATGATGCTGGTAACATTGTCTGGTACAACTGGACTGACTCCAAGAGCAAATGTGCTGACTTCTGCCCATGAGCTAATCGGTGACTTGCGCCAGGCTGCTTTCACAGTTGCGTGTAGCAATTTGTGGCTGCACGTACCGGCGTTTGCTCCGCCCATCTGCACCATGTCCTGCGATGGTACCAATACGGCGACTATGGTTCGTCGCCAAGTGTGTCGATACGGTATCCTTGGGATGATCACAGCTCGCTCCATCCATCCATTCGTCGATCTATCCAATACGTATGGTGCTGGTATCAGTAGCATGGCATGTCGTGTCATGTCGTATCGGCAAGTCACGAATGTATTCTGGAGTGTGCGCGATTTGTCGCTTGGCTTGTGAATCGGGATGCGCAGTTCTCTTGCAAATGGACACCAGTTCTCAGCGCAGAGCAGTGGCTCACATTTTGCTCTCACACGAACACAAGTCAATCGTGACGAGAGGACGAGCACGCGCCATCAATTCGAAAATGTTTGTGCTTGCGAGGAAATCGGAACAACCTCTCAGCCTCATCCACACTACCTCATCCGTTAGTATGGCACTATTGTTTCATTGCTCAGAACATCCCATCCATCTGCCCCGACGCTTTCCGTACAGATGATCACCACCAGCTTCTCGCCTATCGCTCATCCAACAACCGCTGGGGGAGACAACAAATCGCATCCGCCTGTGGAACAGCGTTCACCAATCATCAACCGCCAGTGCCATTCATGGTTGGCGCCGGCTGTTGCTTGCTCTGTGACTATCCAGACTGCCACGAACGGCCCCAGCAGACAACGGAGAATGACGACGATCAGCGAGAGCAAGTGATGTTACCAAATCCATAGGCGCAAAAAAAAATCACACACACATGTCAGCATCGATGTCTTCGCCTAGAGCAAAATTGGAGCTGTGTTTCCACAGCACCAAGAAGAATCGCTGTCGTATGCGACGCTGCTATCAAACCAATACAATAACCCTAAACCCAATCCACAAAATGGTGTCCAAACGGTCAGCACGTTGTTGTTCCTTGTCTTTGATCCACAACAACTCTGGAGACGATAACGCACCATGGAACTGATCGTCATACCTATCTTATGAGGGTAACAATGCTGACAATCCTCGCACTCCAAGTCTGCCTGCGCCGCTGACCACCAAGCGCACCTTGTGGATGCAACACCATCGTTGACGGTTGGAATTGACGGTGGAATGTTGATTCTGCGGAAGTCAGCCGATCCATCACAAGATCGAACGTGATCAGCCTCCGATGTGCAAATAATACAAATGTGGGCAGGTAGGATAAAAAAACAGATGCATTATATGATATGATATACTGCTGTACTCCCCTTCTTGTGTTCAGTGCGGTACATCATTCTGTTCTCGCAGAGCCACTCCGCAGTTTTGCGGCGCACCAGAACCGATTCTTCTGGGGAATGTGTGTTGGCACACACAAAGCACTCCGGAATGCGCGAGCGCAGTGTCTGAATTGGTTCTGTTCCACACAGGTTTCTAACAAAAATCCATATACTACGTCTGTATGTCCACCGAAATCAGAGGTAGAACAGAGCGATTCTTTGGGTGCGACATGGAACAAAACCAGGAAAAGGAATGAAACATGATCCAGGAAAGAGCAAAATGAGCTCACAAACTTCCACAACAACAACGAACATCAAATCCTCCAGGAGAGGCGCAACGAACGGAAACTCACCAACTCGAGAAGAGCACAGCAGCGTACATCAGGAATGTGCCGTAGTCGCCAGCTGACTTTATTTCGCAGTTATTTCGCAGTGTG